>JARHVA010005209.1:942500-995000 GCA_037957365.1 Torreya grandis
CTCAGGATTTTGTAGCTACTTGAAATAAATTTAGGTGATAATACAAAACATAAAGATCACTGTCACAAAGGATTCTATTGGGGAGGCTATTGGTATGTCCTGTGAGGGGACAAAGGCCTTCAAGGACCAGACCAAGAAACAAGAGATCCTTAAACAATTTTTTCACATGAATGAGTTTGTGAAGACTAATAAGAAGGTTTTCCCCTAGCCAGACTTTCTTCAAAATTGGCTAAAAATCTATCTCCAAGTAATACGTTATATGACCTTAGAGGGTAAATACACTCTAATCTTTTCGCTTCATTTTTAATTGTTAAATCACTTTCTAGGCTATAAGATAATCCTCTATTTCTACCTACTTAAATATCTTGATTACACTGATTTGAATCATCAAGTAAATGAGACCAACCCTATCCTACACCAAGGGCTAATTCTGTTACTTGTTAAACATGACCAAACCTTGCAAGGGAGGGAGGTCCCCTAAGGGGGATCCTCCATTGAGGAGGACTTTCAGGAGGACTCCCCAGAGGATGATCCCACCTTGGGATCCAACCAACCATCCACAAGCACCCCCTAAGCCAATATTTCAAAAACACCTACCGATGACCTTCCCCTCAAGCTCTTCATATCTAAACCCAAGCGGTCACCCTTGATGAGAGAACTTCAGAGGAAGCTACCTAGAAGGGTAAATCTATCTTGATAGAGGAGATGAAAAATAATAAGGAACAACTTGAAATATTCAACTTCAAGTTGCAGGAGGTAGGGTTGACCCTCACCAAACTTATACAAGAGTGGAACACCCTACATAGGTAGGATGAATCCACTATGCAGTCTTTCATTCAATCCTTCAAGCCTACCTGAATTCCTGTCAAACAACTGATAAAGATCATAGAACCCCCCACTTGATTCCCCAAAATTAGCCCCCATAAAAAAGACTCCCCTACAAGTTCAAAGGAAGAAAAGGTCATGTATGATTCTTCTAGGAGATGTAGTAAAAGGACCTATAAATTGCACATGGGCAAAGATCTCAAAGTTTAAGTAGGATATACCTGAGAAGACTCTCGAGGAGGAAGATGATCCACTAGAGGGACCCCCGTCCTAATCTTTTTTGTCACTGGTTTTCCCTGCTTTTAGTATGATATAGTTAGTTTTTGATGTTTTTGCTGGTCAGCCTTGGTTTGGACTGTTGATAATTTTGTATTATACTTTCATGATTCTAAGATCCTTGCAAAACCTATTTTTTGACTCTATCAAATAAAAAATATTGTGAATATTTATCCTCTCATAAAATCCTCAAGTGAATCTATATTGGAGATAAAAAAATATTTTTTTTAGAAATAGAAAAATAAAAGATAAATAAATAAATAAAAAATAATATGATAAAATAAACAAATGCATAAATATTCATATTTATAAAAATGTATATATAATAATAAAGGAATTAAATAATCAGATGAATAATAAATTTTCTTTGGGATATATATATATATATATATATATATATATATGATAATAAAATAATATAATTTATACATACATTATGTATATATACTTGAATGAAATTGATCCATCATATCTTTGTCTTGAACTCTCATTCTAAACCTTCCATCAAACCTTGAAAAATAAAAGGAAAAAAAATGAGAGTAAAATTAAAAGTTTTGAATTTTTATTTTGAGCATGAAGAAATTTAGGATAAATTTTAGAAACCCTAGATCTAGGGATGGAAATCCACCCAATCTAGTGGTGGGGATTTGATCGACCACCACATAATTTAAGAGGGAGGGTTATTTATTATTTTTAAATTATTTTAAGTTAAATTACTCTTAACCTTCATTTGTTGAGTCACTTTGTAATTTAATTCTTTAAGCCTAGCTAGTAGAGTTAAGAATGAACTAATTATTTTTATTATCAGATTAGATTTCACAAAACTTTTATGATTTTTATACTATTAAAACTATCATGCTTTGACATTTAAATTTCAATAAAATAAAATAAAATAAAGGAGAATCGAACAATTTATCTTTTACCAAAACTAAGGTTTGAAAATAATTTATTTAGGTTGTGGAATTATCTAATAACCATAGATAATTTTTGTTAACCCTTTTAGTAACGGTTCTTTGGGACCATTTTTGGATGTTTTTTGAAAAAATAAAACTAACTCTTATATCTAATCGCAAAGTCAATTTAGAATCGACGTACTTAAAATACCAAGGAATGTTAATTTTTAAATATGAAAGCTCTAAGCAAATTATTATAGCTTTAAATTATCATTATAATAATAAAATAAATTTTATTATTGAGTTAACTATTTTTTTTATGGCAATTTTATAACCAGTTTATTTGAAATTTTGAGGGACAAATTTTCTAGATAATTAAAGTCAACTTGTAATGGTTGATCAAATCATGGGTTTTCTCATTATAAAAATATATATTTTATCTTAAATATAATATTTTATAATTTAGAGAATTGATATTCATGAAAATAAAAATTTATCGTCTTCTGTCAGATTTAAACTATAACTACTTTTGCACCTGATTATTTGTCTAAAAATTAGTGTGTTTTGTCTCATTTAGAAGAGGCTTTTATTGCGATGGTCATTTTAATGTATTTTGATATTTATAATTTGGTTTGTGACTACCTTACACTATTTTATACCTTTATATGCTAGTTATCTTGATTCAAATTTTGGTCCATAGGTGAATGTGTTGATGTTTAGGTTTAGTTGTCATTGGGTAGACCTCGGTTGGGGCCTACTTGAAGTTATTTTGAAGTGTACCCTTGGTATTAAAACTCAAATTTAGATTGTATACATGTGTACCTCCCATATGTATCGAGATATTAGTAATTCTTGGTAGTGCCTAGATATGCTTGATCTAACTAGTGGTCGTAGGTTACCCACAAGGGCTAATGATGTTACGCTTAGTCATATAATTGATCGGTGAAGACTAGTTGTCTTCACATATAAACTAACACTCATTTAGGAATGGGTGAACTATAACCAACCTTGATTTTGCATGTGATACATTCACTGTAGATATGTAGGTAGCTTGGGAAGTGGATGTGGTCTTACAGTACTAACCCTTGAAATGTTCCTTTGTGTGGGTGTTATCAAATAACTCAAGAATATTCTTGGATAACATACTTAGATAACTAATCTTATGGTGTTATTAAAACACATGAATAAACATATAACCTTAGATAACTTGGTTTAGTGTAAATATTTCAGATTTATTCTTCACGTATGGGTTTCTTGCCAGTTCTATCCTCATGTATGGTTTAATTAGTTATTTAGATATTTCAAGATAGTAACCCTTACTAATCATTAGTTTTTGAGCTTTTTTTTTGCCTTAATTGTTGACCATTTTTTGCCCAATAGGCAAAAAAATTTTGGTCCCCTTCTGCCCCTTACTGTTCTAGGCCATTTCTTTTGATTTTGCACAGGTCCTGTAAAATGTATGGACTCTGCAAGGATATTTTCTAAGGATTCAGCAGTTCCCTACAGACTTCATGTTTCTATAGACTCAGTTGGTTAGTCTTTTGGTGCAAGGAGGATCAGTTCAGAGAATGCTGGGGTTTTCAAGACTTTTTGGGCTCTTGTCTGACGAATTTGGCCCTGATTCAAGCCTCAGTTCAATATTCAAGACCATCACTCCTGGTTCAATCGCTGGTTCAATCAGCACTTGGTTCACCCATCTATAGTTTAAACAGCCTTGTTTCAAGCTTTGGTTCATCTGGATGGTTCAGTCATTTGGTTCAACTAGATGGTTCAGTGGCTTCAAGTTCATCGGCTTTGATTCACTTGGCATTGGCGCGCAATGGTTGAACCACTTGAACCATTGAACCATTTTTGGTTCAACGGCTTGGTTCAAGGGTTGCCCAGATGGCCGAAGGGCAACTCAAAGTTCAAATTCCCTTGCGGAGGGCAGGCACTTCAAAGAAAAGGTAGCTGAAGGGTAAGTTCAAATTTTGTTTAAGTCTCGAATTCCTTTAGACTTTTTGTCTGAAGGAATTCGGGGAAAGCCACCCCAGGAAACTCAGTGAAAATGCCCGCGGACTTTCATCTGAAGGAAAATGTCCATAGACTTTTGTCTACGGGAAAATGTCCACAGACAAAAAGCCTACGAAAAGTGGACAACGCAAAGGAAAGGCCCAAAACAAAAGCCGCGAAGCACAAAAGCCCGCAGAAAGGACCCGATAGACTTTTGCCGAAGATGATGACGTCCCAAAAGCCATCAAATTTAAGGAAGCGAATTAGCCATTGGTTTTCAAAGTGATGATAGCCGTGTGAATGTCAAAATTAACACAGTGAAATAGCCATTTCATTTTGATCTAAAGGACTCCAACCATGGAAAAGGCCCAAAATGCAGCAACCCACCAGAAGATCACCCCCAAGGGCCGAAAGAGCCAAAAGAGACAAGATAGGGAAAAGGACAAAATCTCAGGAAATAAAGAGAGAGAGATGCCATGTGAAGGAATAGACTGCCCAAGTAGTGAAGGAAAGTGCCGACTTAATATGTTATTTTGGTAGATGATATAGTGCCTGTGAATTGACCATTAGGAGGTGCAAATAGCTAGCAGTGCAACTGGTTTCTCTATTTCACATTAATGAGTAGACAAACCATGTAATCACCTTGAAGAAGTGGCCTTACAAATAGACAAAGGGTGTAACTCATTGATGTTTTGAGTAGCTTGCTCTTCCCAATGAGGGGATGCAATGGGCCACTTGTAGAAAGGGGTGCCAAAAGGCCTCTTTTCTTCTCCTATATATTGAGAACTTGTCATTTTGAGAAATATCTTCCACATTTGTAAGGCGTAGCCATGGAAAAATTTCACCTGAATCAATAAATGCATTTTTTATCTCTATCTTGGATAGATATTTATGTGTATGTCTTGAGTGTTAGTTTGTGTATAGTCATTATTTCTTGATGCTTTCACAGGTCCAACACCAACATATTTGTTGTCTACAAGGTGCCATTTCTATAGCTGACAAGGAGAGTTCTATTTGGAAGTGAAGAAACATAAGAAATTACCTTATAGTGTGCCTTTCATAGCACCTTTGGTGAATCTCTATTTTTTTGTATTTTCATTAAAGCCTCCCTGTCAAGCTCTTGCAGTCTGGTCCTTCTACCAGTTTGAAGCGTATGTGTGTGTTTGTCTAATTTTAGTGTGAGGGTGAGAAGGTCAGATTTATTTTGGTGCATCACCTCCTTAGAGTAGATTTGTTTTCCTGCAATCTTTTTCCCTTTTCATTCCCCCCATTATATATATGTATGTATATATATATATATATATATATATATATATATATATGTTAGCACTTGCTGGAATGAATATGATGCATCAAAGGGAGCTAGCCCTTACCTAGAGACTCTCCCCTCCAACTTCACCAGTCCCATAGGTGAGAGGGGAGTTTCCATAGTTGCGTGAAGAAGGTAGGAGCTCGGCCTCCTGCCAAGGGTGCAATCTTCTACGTCAATAATTTTGGCATGCCCGGTGGGACTCAATTTTACAACTCAGTAAGGTTTTAGGATTGATGCTGGTCCTGTTACAACAAATCAAAGATTTCCAGCATCTAGCGACTCCACTGATAAGAGCTTCAGTTTTCCAATCAAGACCAATTTTTTAACTTTCTATGCCTAAAGTTACCACACAGTCTGCTTCTAAAGGGGTTCCCTTCAATTTCATTGAGTTGCCTTTGAACTCAGCAAAAAGACTAAGGTTTGAGAAGACCCATCCTTATTTAACAAGCCACCCTCCCAGACCTGTTGTAAGGGATGCATACACTTTAAAGCCACAGTTACATCCCATCTCAGCTATGGCATTACCCTTTGTGGCTTTTCGTGGTTAGCGCCCCTTGAACCTCCCACATTATGATCCAATCCTAGGAATAGCCCTCAAAAATGTGACTTCTTTCGATGGAGAGGGACCCATTACAGTCGTCAAGCACATTATAAATATTGCTAACCTTTACAATATTCACAATGTCACAGAAGAAAATATTGCCATCAAATTACTAGCATTGTCTCTCAAAGGTAAGGCTCTTGACTAGTACTGGACCTTAACTATAAATTCAATCCATTCCTGGAATGAATTGGGTACTCAGTTGACAGACTATTTTGGTGAAAAGAGCAATGACCTCTTGCTTGCTGAGCAGCTGATGACCATAAAGAGAGCTCCACAAGAGTATATGCAAGATTTCAACATGCAGTTTCAGAAGACTTGGGATAGAATCCCCATTCTGGTAAGACCGACTCTTAGCTATGCTTTCCTATATTATTTAAAGGCATTCAATAGTGATATTGCAGTAATGATACAATCCATGGGAGGGCATCTACTGCCTACTGCTTATGACATAGCCATAGCAGCTAAAAATTGCTTAGTACAGGTTGGGAAAATAGCCCCTAGACCTCACATGCCACTTTTCCCAGAAATGTTACCTCTAATTCAATCCATTGCTCCCACATTAGCTCCTCTACCTACCATGGAGAAACCAACTGCTGCTCCATCCAGTGAGCTTCATGAAGTTAAGAGTCTGTTACAGAGTACGTTAAATGAACTTGTAGCTCTCAAAAGGTAGCAAACTCAAAACAACAGACTGAATTAGGGATACCAACATTATGCTCAAGCCCCTAGACCCCCTTTCCAAAACTATAATCAAGGACAAGGTCAGCTTACTCAGACCAGACTATTTCAAGGCTACAACCTAGGCCCCCCTTCATCATCTAAGGTCATGGTGCCCGTTTAGAACAACCTGGTACAGGAATAACCAAGTTGTTTGACCATGGGATATGGTCAGGAACAGGTTGTTTATACAAATGAGATGATGGGTTATTTCCAAGATGCAGACAATTGGGCAGCTTCTCATTCCCAAGTTTTTGAGGCTCCAATGCAACCCAACACGAGTAGCAATTAGACCCAGCCTGATTCTACCCTCATGAATCATCTAGAAGGGGAATTTTATTTAGTGAATTATGTGGGCACTGCAGACAATTAGGCTGACTGTGTTGTAGCCAACACAAGATTCAAGAGGAGAGTAATGGGAGAAGCCCAGGCAACTACCCAATCGATAACTGTACCTTCTCCATCACACTCAAATCAGAAAGACCCAAACTTTAGACCACTATTTGTACCTTCAGCCCCTCAGCCTGCACCTCAGGTTGGAATTAGCCCCAAAGAAGGATTGAAGGGAGGCAGTCCTCACGTCAATATAGTGGACCAGATGAAGAAGCTGCATATGAACATCTCTTTATGGGATTCATTGTCTCTACCAGAATAGAAGGACATGCTACAAAGGGAACTGCATGAGTTGGACTGACAAGCTATCCCAACAAGGGCTGATAATGTCTTGATGATGAATGGACAACCTTCCACCTCAAGATAGGTAAAGAAGGAAGAGAAAATTCCCCATTTTTATGTGTCCTTGGTCATAGGAGATTTCTTAGTTCACAACTACATTATTGACAGTGGGGCTAGTACCTCAGTGATGCCCAAATGCATAGCTGACAAGATGAGACTAAAATATGAGGAGATGAATAAGGGAGTCCTACAACTAGATGGGACACCTACAAAAATAGTCAAGATAGTGAAGGGTTTGAGCTTGACATTACATGCTTGCCCAACTTTCTCAATTCCCCATGATATAGTTATGGTAGATGTTCCTCCTTATTTTGCACTTTGCTTATCCAGGGACTTCACATCAAAGATAGGTGGTTATCTAGTAGCAAATTGGTCCTATCTAGTTTTTAGAACCAAGTATGGGACCAAGGTAAAGATCGAATCTGAGCCACTCTACAAGGACCATCTAGAACTATACTTGCTTAAGGCAGTGAACGTCAGCTACACTATTATCGACCCAAAAGAATCCCAGACAGACCAATCTCCATCTTCTACTCTTGAAGGTGTTGCAGACGTACTCTTGGATGAGTGGGGAAGTGATAATTTCAAACATGACCCTTACAAGTTTATAGAGGATCGAAGCCTTGGAGTCTACTACATGCACGAAGAGGGTACCTTCATACCAAATGTAATGAAGGCAAGCCAAGAAGACCTAGGTCTCTGGCAGCTATACTTTGATGGTTCCAAAAGTAGGTTGGGAGCTGGTGGTGGAGCGATGTTAGTCTCCCCCTCAAAAGAGAGAAACTTTTCAGCTTTCTATTTCCAATTTTCTTGCATAAGCAATGTTGCAGAATACAAGTCCCTTATCCATGGTCTGGAATGGGCAAGGAAAAGAGGGATTAAGGAGTTGCAAGTTTTGGGAGATAGCGAGCTGATTATAAATTAGGTGAAAGGCCAAAATCAAACCAAAAATTCCTTGCTAAAGTCTTACAAGCATAGAGTCTGGGACTTGGTGGAAGATTTCTTCACTTTCAATATTGCCTCTAATCCCAGAGAACAGAACAAACAAGCGGATAGGCTAGCAGCAATTGGTGCTCAGTTTGATGTTTCCAGGGAGATAAGCCGAAACTATGGTTCAAGCTACTTGAAGGTGGTAGTCTAGCCCTCTATCCCTGACAACATTACCAAATTGACAGGTTTTCGAAAATGACTAACAAATAGCTTTCTTCCTACAGGAAGAAGCTGAGTTTGCAACAAAAAACTAGGCAAAGCTACAACAACAATATGGCAACCAAATTGTTCAATTGAAGAATAATAAGCTCCCTAAAGGTTTGGTCACTCTTAAGAGCATATTCAATGGAGATGACCAATTAAGAAGTGACAAGGCATCCATCACAACTAAGGAGAAGAATTATGAGAAGGTTGAGATCTTTAAGGATAAGTTGCTTACGCTTGGAAAAGTCTACACAGTTCAAGAAAGGTAGACTTTCATTTTGTTGTGTTAGGAGTTTGCAAATGTTTTCACTTGGGATTACAGTGATTTGAAGGGGTTCGACCCAAGACTCACCCAGCACACCATCAAATTAGAAGAAGGTGCCAAGCCAGTCATGCAAAAATAGAGACCTGTCAACCTGACGATTGAGCCTCTCATGCAGAGGGAACTGGCCAAATTGATTGAGTTCGAGATTATTTTTCCAATTAAACATGCCTCTTGGCTGGCCAATCTTGTTCCTGTTTGAAAGAAGAATGGGGAGATTAGGCTATGTGTTGATTTCAGAGACCTTAATAAAGTCTCTTTAAAAGACCATTATCCCCTCCCAAGCATGGAGTGGATCCTTTAGAAGGTAACAGGCAGTGAGCATTTCTCCCTCCTAAATGGATATTCAGGGTATAATCAGATTCTGGTGTAAGGTTATGACCAACACAAAATAACCTTCATTACTAAATGGGGAACATTTTCCTACAAGAAGATGCCATTCAGGCTATCAAATGTTGGTGCTACTTTTCAGCGAGCCATGGACATGGCTTTTCAAGGCTTGATAAATAACAATGTGCTGGTATACCTCGATGATGTGACGATATTCTCCAAGGAAATGAGCCAACACATGGAACACCTTAGGTAGATTTTTGAAAGGTGTAGGGAATTCGACATCTCCCTTAACCCAAAAAAATGCATGTTTGTTGTTCACGAGGGGAAACTCCTTGGCCACATTGTGTCCAAAGAGGGCTTATCTATTGACCCTAAGAGAGTTCGTTCTATCCTGGAGATGTCCCTACCTAAGCACAAGAAAGGCCTGTAGAGCTTCTTTGACAGGATAAATTTCATTCAAAGATTCATTCTGAATTTCACAGAGATAGTCAAGCCACTGACCTCTATGCTAAGGAAGGGTGAGGAGTTCAAGTGGACAACACAAAGGAAGGACAGCTTTGAAGCCATCAAGCAGGCCATAACCCAAACTTCTACTTTGATCAGCCCCAACTTCAACAAAGACTTCAACCTCTACACTTTTAGTAATGAAGAGGTGATCTCTGCCATGCTTACCCAAGTAAATGGTGATGACCTCAAGCAACCACTTACTTTTTTTTAGCCAAGGGTTAGAGAATTTCAAAGTTAGATACACGTATGTAGAGAAGCAAGTCCTGGCAGTAGTGTAGAGCTTGAAGAAATTTAGGCATATGTTGTCTAACAACAAGATTCACCTCATGGTCCCACATCCTGGCGTCAAGGATTTCTTGACCAATCGAGACCTAAATGAGAAGAGAGTAGGGTGGATCACCAAGGTGATGGAGTATGACATAGACATCAAGATCACCAAGCTGGTGAGGGGAAGAGGCTTGTGCAAACACCTTGCTATGGAATTCAAGCAAAAAGGGGAAGGCAGATTACTAATTCATGATGTAGCAACACAAGAAGAACCAGCTGTCATGAGGGATTGGACATCAGACCTGAAGCATTTTCTTCTCACTGGCGAGTGCCCACAGGGTCTTGATGGGACCAAAAGAAGGTTTTTTAGGCTCCAGTCTCTCCGTTATGTCCTAATTTGATGGAGTATTTCTTAGGAAGGATCTCTCAGGGGTCCTTCTAAGATGTATAGACTCAAATCAGGCTGACAAGGTGCTATCTAAGTTCTATGATGGGCCAACAGGTGGTCATTTTGCTCCTAGAGCTACTGTAGCAAGGATAATGAGAGCTAACTATTTCTGGCCTACTCTTTTCAGGGACACCCATGCCTAGGTAAGAAAGTGCTAGAAGTGTGCCCTTTTCGATGGGAGACAATGGTTGGCTGCCATGCCTCTATAGCCTATTCAGATAGAGCAGCCATTCATGTAGTGGGGCCTAGATTTCATAGGGATGATTAATCCTCCCTCCAGTGCTGGACACAAGTGGGTCCTAACCACCACAAACTATTTCAAAAGGTGGGTAGAGGTTGTTACTTTGAAGGAGGCAAATGAAAGTGCGGTCTTAGAGTTTTATGAGGACCTGGTGACAAGACCACCATAATCTCAGATAATGCCTTGGCTTTTTTTGGAATCAAAACAAGTGAATGGGTGCTGAGGTATGGTATATATCTCAGCACTTCATCCAATTATTACCCATAGGGGAATGGGTTGATTGAGTCCACCAATAAAAATTTGATCAGGATCATCAAGAGGACCATGGAAGGAAATCAGAGGACTTGGCATGCCAAGCTGAAGACAGCTCTGTGGGCCAACTAAATCACTCCAAAGAGAGCAATCGAAAATTCTCCATATACATTCATATATGGAAGGGAAGGTAGGCTTCCCATCTCACTTGAATTGCCAACATTGGATCTCACTCACCAACTGTAATTAGAAGAAGGAAGTAGCATGGAGGTCAGGCTGTGCGAGCTGATGGAGCTCCAAGAGACAAGGGACTGGGCTATGGCCTCTATGACTAGTCACCAACAACAAACAAAGAGACACTTTAACAAGAAATCTTCATCAAAGGATTTCTTTGAAGGAGACATTGTCTTGAAATGGGATGAAGACTGAGCTAAGCCTGAAAAGCATGCAAAATTTGACATCCTATGGAGTGGCCCATACATAATCACTCAGTGCAAGCAACATAATGCATTCCAACTCTCCAAGTTGGATGGTGAAGAATTGCATATCCCAGTTAATGGGATACATTTGAAGCATTGCCACTAAGTCTCCTTTTATCTGTATATATTTTCCCTTGTTTTCTTTCCCTATTTTCCCCAAGTGCTATTGCACAAGTAGTAGTTTTCTTAGCTTTGTATGTGTTTTCTTTTCCTCTTGGAGGTAAATCTGTGTGACTGGTTCTAGATTTATCAGAGCTATTACTATTTTTTTTAAGTTACCATCTGACTCCATACCCAATGGACTACAAGGCAACTGGTCTCTAAGCATAGCATGCATGCTTCCCCTGGGAGTTGCCAATTTATTGACCATTTTTTGCCCAATAGGCAAAAAAATTTGGTCCCCTTCTGCCCCTTGCTGTTCTAGGCCATTTCTTTTGATTTTGCACAAGTCCTGTAAAATCTATGGACTCTATAGGGATATTTTCTAAGGATTCAGTAGTTCCCTACAGACTTCATGTTTCTAAAGACTTAGCTAGTTAGGATTTTGGTGTAAGGAGGATCAGTTCAGAGAATGCTAGGGTTTTCAAGACTTTTTGAGTTCTTGTCTGACGAATTCGGCCCTAGTTCAAGCCTCAGTTCAATCTTCAAGACCATCGCTCCTTGTTCAATCGCTGGTTCAATCGACACTTGGTTCACCCATCTACAGTTAAAATAGCCTTGTTTCAAGCTTTGGTTCATCTGGATGGTTTAGTCATTTGGTTCAACTGGATGGTTTAGTGGCTTCAAGTTCATCAGCTTTGATTCACTTGGCACTGGTGCGCAATGGTTGAACCATTGAACCATTTTTGGTTCAACAGCTTGGTTCAAGGGTATGCCCAGATGGCTAAAGGGCAACTCAAAGTTCAAATGCCCTTGCAGAGGATAGGCACTTCAAAGAAAAGGTAGCCGAAGGGTAAGTTTAGATTTTGTTTAAGTCTTGAATTCCTTTAGACTTTTTGTCTGAAGGAATTCAGGGAAAGCCACGCTAGGAAACTCATTGAAAATGTCTGTGGACTTTTATCTGTGAGAAAATGTTTGTAGACAAAAAGTTCATAGAAAATGGACAATGCAAAGGAAAGGCCCGAAATAAAATCTGCGAAGCATAAAAGCCCATAGAAAGGACCTGATAGACTTTTGTTGAGGACGATGACATCTCGAAAGCTGTCAAATTTAAGGAAGTAAATTATCCATTGGTTTTCAAAGTGATGATAGCCATGTGAATGTCAAAATTAACATAGTGAAATAGCCATTTCATTTCAAACTAAAGGATGCCAACCATGGAAAAGGCCTAAAATGTAGCAACCCGCCAGAAGATCGCCCCCGAGGGCTGAAGGAGCCAGAAGAGACAAGATAGGGAAAAGGATAAAATCCCAGGAAACAAAGAGAGAGAGATGCCATGTGAAGGAATAGAGTGCCCAAGTAGCGAAGGAAAGCACCGACTCAAGAATTTATTTCGGTAGATGATACAGTGCCTGTGAATTGACCATTAGTAGGCGCAAACAGCTAGCAGTGCAACTGGTTTCTCCATTTCACATTAATGAGTAGACAAACTGTGTAATCACCTTGAAGAAGTGGCTTTACAAATAGACAAAGGGCATAGCTCATTAATGTTTTGAGCGGCTTGCTCTTCCCAATGAGGGGATGCAAATGGGCCACTTGTAAAAAGGGGCACCAAAAGGCCTCCTTTCTTCTCCTATATATTGAGGACTTGTCATTTTGAGAAATATCTTCCACATTTGTAAGGCATAGCCCTGGAAAAATTTCACCTGAATCAATAAATGCATTTTTTAACTCTATTTTGGATAGATATTTCTGTGTATGTCTTGAGTGTTAGTTTGTGTTCAGTCATTGTTTCTTGATGCTTTTATAGGTCTAACACCAGCATATCTGTTGTCTACAAGGTACCATTTCTATAGTTGACAATGAGAGTTCTATTTGGAAGTGAAGAAACAAAAGAAATTACCTTACAGTGTGCATTTCATAGCACCCCTAGTGAATCTCTATTTTTTTGTATTTTCATTAAAGCCTCCCTGTCAAGCTCTTGCAGTCTGGTCCTTCTGCCAGTTTGAAGTGTATGTGTGTGTTTGTCTAATTTTAGTGTGAGGGTGAGAAGGTTAGATTTATTTTGGTGCATCACCTCCTTAGAGTAGATTTGTTTTCCTGTAATCTTTCTCCCTTTTCATTCCCCCCATTATATATATATATATATATATATATATATATATATATATATATATATATATATATATATATATATATATATATATATATATATATATATGTTAGCACTTGCTGGAATGAATATGATGCATCAAAGGGAGCTAGCCCTTACCTAGAGACTCTCCCCTCCAGCTTTTCTAGTCCCACAGGTGAGAGGGGAGTTTCCATAGTTACGTGAAGAAGGTAGGAGCTCGGCCTCCTGCCAAGGGTGCAATCTTCTGCGTCAACATTAACTTTAGACATAATTTATAGATAGAGCTTCTATGAGTAGCACAAGTCAGATAGTACTTAGACATTGACCTCTCTAGGAAAAATAATAAGTTACTTGTCACACTTGACTTTCATTTATGTCATCATGTGGGAGTGCTTAGGTAAGCACACACACCTTGTGGCATTTATAATTTGGGATTATTGTTATTAGTTGTGTCATTTATTTAGGTAAGGAATGAGAGTTTAATAACTCACTTGAGTAATGTTTTAGATCCCTTGTTGGATTAGATTTCCAATCCCTTTGGTGATGATGTCTCGTGGAGAAGGCCATCATAAGTGAAATGAAAACTACATTGGACCTTGATTCCATGGAGTGGATATGTAGGCTTCACAAGTTATGGTGGGGGCATTGGGTCTATGTTCTTAGGCTAGGTTAAGTTTTTTATCATCTCTTGTGTTGGAGTTACACGTTGTTTGGGTTACTTAATATATTATATTAGTTAAAAAAATTTGAACTTGATCTTTGTGTGGATGTTTTCAACCCCTTTCACATTAAGTTTGGTTTGTATTTTAGTAACCCTCCTTATCTTGTGTGTCTTGAGAATAAGACTATGAGATGTTTCAATAAGAAATTTCCCTTGGTAAGTCTTAAAGTGGTAATATTATATTAAATGATTATTATTTTAACTCATTTTTCTCCCTTGGGTATGTTGATTGGGTTATGTGTGAATAAATTTGTGATCCTTTAAATAAAGACATTATAATTCAATACTTATTAATAATGTGACTTGTTCCACTAATTAATCAAGGTATTACTTATTGATTTTTGAAATCACATTGATCTTAACGTCTTTTGCTTGTATTTTAATTTTAAGAGGCCTCGTGGTGGCAATCAAATGTATTAAATAAATCTTGTAATAATTGTGTGTCACACTTAAATTTTGCATTGATTAAATAACAATAGTTAAACATTAAGCAACCATAGTGAATAAATAAATAACACTAGAATAAGATAGCAAAAACAAAAAATTACATCAATTTTGAAATAAAAATTTTGAGCTTGACATTTTGGTATTAGAGCATGGGTTTAGCACTGTGAACTCAGGGGAAATTTTGGATGGTCAATTCAGTTAACTTGTTTTATAATTAGAAAATAAAATGTGCACTTTTAGTTGGTTAGTATGACTCATTAGATTTCCAACACAAAGATACTATATCAAATGTGGTTTTTGATTGGCCATATACTTCATAGATGATCAGTTTCTTCATTATGGGTTAATGAGACATTACATCATGACACTTTTGGATATTTTAGATTTAGGGACTCTTATAGTGACAGAGACATCCATAATGAGAAATGTTAGTTGGAGTATTTAAATTTGAGGCTGGTTAGATAGGAAAGACATGAATATTTTCATATGAGGCACTTTGATACTATGTATAGAGGTTTGCCATTAATGTTCTTGTGGCTATAACAATGGTAGATAATTTACAATGATGTCATCAATAATTGCATAGATCCATCGTTTGGACTAATGAGGATGGTTATTAATGTCATCATAGATGATTGATGTACTTTGGTTAGATTGATGAGGTTGCTTTGACCTTGTGTGATTCTAGTAAATTGTACAATTATGTTGTGATTGTAATCAATGTAAATAATGTATATCAATCCAACCATGTGTACCCTTACCTTTTACAATTTTGATGTGTATGTGTAATTGTAACATATTGTGTAAACCCCTACATCATTGTTTATATAACAAACCTCATAAACAATGGATCCTTTCTATGTAAATAACATTGTTATGCGATTGTAAAGTGTGTGTGTCACATTACTAGTATGATATTCTGTTGTTAAGACTAATTGTTCTCTTGTGAATATGAATATGTATATGAAGTATTTTGTGTGAAACTCTTATTATGAAAATGTGGTATAAAGTAATTTTTTTTCATGTAAGCATATAATGTATAAGTGAAAATTGTTGTTATGTAGTAATGTGTTGTGTTGTGTAACCCTGCATCATTGCTTTATTATTTGGGTACTGATGTAAGTATGGGGTTTAGGTTTGAGTTTGGAGTATAATTATGTTTATATTGGTTTAGACTAGATCACAGGATATAAAATGGAGCTTTTTGCAAGTTGAAAATCTACTTTCCCCTTTACATAAGGTAGCCACCTGATTATTTCATGTGTGTGCACCATGAGTGCCTTAGGCACCATGGGCTCTTTGTGCATAATGGTCACTTTATAAATGATGTGTTTCTCCACCTTCCACTTAGTGGTTGTAAAAAATATAACCTTCATGATTCATACTTGATGTAGCCTTGTGAACCTTTGAGAGACATATAGAGAGTGATGATTTTCTGTTACCTTTAGGAGATAATTGAGGCTTATATTATTCCTTCTCCTCTCAAGTGGTTTTATTAGCCACATAATGCCATAATGTAAAAAATTTATGAGATTTTTGTGCCTATTTCATTTTAATTTTGTTTCTATTTTAATTTGTTTTTTGAAACTAGCACTTTGTTCTCTTGAATCTAAATTTTCTTTTACACAGATATTTTGTTGGATTTGAATTACTTGATTAGAATTTAAATTTTAATATTGTGACCATTTGTATCTAAATTTATTATATAATTGAGATGATTTGTTGATATTTAGTATTTATTTTAAAATATCTCTCTAAGGCCATTTGGCATTTGACTTAGTTAGTGGATTATGTTGGTAAGTTTTTTTGGCTTCTATGTTTGAATGCTAGTTTCGTGAATGTCGTGATGTGAACATTGTATGCCTATTGCATGTATGGGGGAGAAGAATTAGTTTGGAATATAGATAGAGGCTGTGATGGTCTAGCTTGAAAATTTAAGTCTTGAGCTATCCTTCTACCCACCAGACATGGTGGTTTCATACAAGATTTAGTTAAAGCACTTGCTATCTTATTTTTGGGAGGTCTAAGTAGAATCCTTCTTGAGAGGTATAAGGAGGTTATATGATGTTACACCCAATTTAGATTTAAATTATATTTTATTATTTATTGAGAGGTGTAAGGAGGTTATTTTCATATCATAATGATTGCTTGGTTATTTCAACATTGATATTACTCTGTTCAGATGATTGTTGATATTATTGTTCAAAATTGTTCACTATTATTTTATGTGGTTCTACCATGATTTAGTACTTATTATTCACCTTGTATGTTCAATATGGGATGACACATAATTTATTCTATATTATATTACAAGAGATTTATACTTGTACACAGACTCCTTCAGATATTTTGACATCAATATTTTATGATCTAAGTTGGTTTGTGACAAATAGTGGTTATTGTTGACCATTTTTTAGTCATTTAGAGTAAAAAATGGGCACCCCCTCTTTTGTGCATAAGTATTAAATCCATGTTTTGGATAAAATCATTCATCACGGATCCCTGCCAGACTTGTTCCATGAAAAAACCAAGTGTTTACCTCATTTTGTTTAACCAAGTGTATTTCAGGTTTATCAAGGGGAACTACTTCAACCTCTCAAAATGCAATTACTTGGTCCCCATAGTGCATTACAAGTTTTTTAGACCACTTTACTTGTGAAAAGTTCATAAGTAAAGTCACTTGCAAAATCTGATTTGGTTTTGTTAGACCAAATCGGGTTCTCCAAATGACTTTACTTGTTTTGTCTTATAAGAATAAGCAATCTAGAAACCCAAATGGGTCAAGACAGTTGCAATCGGGTTTGCTTAGGGGTCTTACTCATAAAATTTCATAAGTTGGAGTAGGTCCAAAGTCCAAAGTAGGAGGCATTAGAGAACCTGAAAGGGTCTATAAGAATCATTCAGGGTTGTTAAGAGGCCTTACTTAAGGAAATTTATGAGTATGTTCTTTCCAAGGACCCAATTTAGTCTAAGTGACTCACGAAGGCAAGGAATTTCCTTGGAGGGCACTTCAACTGCATGTAGGAAAATTTCAAAAGTTTTGAAGGGTGTGTCTTTGCAGAGGGCACTTGGTCAATAAAGAGGACTCTTTTCACTTTTTTGAAGGGTTATTTTTAGAGTTTCTAAAGGGCACCTACCCTTACAGAGGGCACTTTTAGATGGGAGAAGCCTTTGTAGAGGGAACTATAAGAAAGAGAAGATGAAGACAAAAGGCCCAAAGGGTAGATGCCCTTTAGGAAAAGAAGAAATCAAAGGAAATAATTCCTTCGAACAAAATGTTTGAAGGAATTCTTCCATATATTTTGTCTGAAGGAAAGTGTAGCACAAAGGCCCATTAAAAGAAAGGAGAAAAAGCAAGCCCAAAAGATAATTCCTTTAGACAAAATGTTTGAAGGAATTCTTTCAGATATTTGGTCTGAAAAAATTTGACATTACCAAAAGCTGACAAAGGTAGAAAAAAGATTAAAGGAAATCCTTCAGACATTTTGTCTGAAGGACATGGTGAAGATAGGCCCACTCTAAGGAAAAGACAAGGAAAAAGGGAAGAATTGAACAAATAAATGTGAAGACCCAAGAGCCCAGATAAGTTTGAAAAATGGAAAAGATCAATATAAAGGCCCAAGAAATAATAAGCACATGAGAACCTGAATGGTCAAAGACAAAAGGGAAAAATCCAAGGCAAAGGGAAATAACAAAGTAAAAGAAAACAAGATAGATAACCCATAATGTGGCCACATAGCATAATAAAGTAAAATCTCAAAATGTTCCAAGTGGCATGACAGGTCAAAAGCACAGACCTAAGAACTAACCAGACCAACGCAAGTAGCATAGGTGTCATTAGTAAGAAGAGTAAATGCACTTAGGTGAAATAGTCTTTACCAAAAAATAATAAAATGATTGTTTTTTGAATGATAAAAGGTGCAACCATGTTTTCATGCTAAGCTTTTTATGTGCAGCCAAGTCACACCCATGCATTGAAGAAAACACAGTCTAGCCACAACAGCTTTAGAATGGCTTTATCAGTTACTGAAAGGAGTGGCACATACTTTTGTAAGCCAAGGACAAAAAAGGTAGATGTTTAGATAGCCTATAACATGGTTTCCATATGAAAATCTAGAAAACACGATAGCAACATGGCCTCTTATCTCAGTAGATGTTTGACTCAACATGGGTCTCCTTTTTTAGGGATTTGTCAGCTTCTAATTCTAACACTATATATTATAATTTATCATTTGAGGAAGGGATCTCTCAACTTGTATGGTGAAGCCCTATAAAATTTTACCTTGAATCTAAGACAAAGCTTTTACCTTATTTTGAGTGTTGCATTGAACATACATTTGGGTGTTAGTTTTGTGAAAGTGTGGTTTTTTTCTCTACCTTCATGTGCTAACCCCAACATTGTCTTGTGTTTGTGTTTTCTTCTCTTACATGTCATAGGAAGTATTTGAATAAGTATAGGCAAGTGAATAGGCTATGCAACAGTGTGTCTTAGAACACCTTTTGTGCTAGTTTTTCCTCTCTTATCTCTCCATAGGACCCCCCATTAAAACATTGTTGCAAGAAAAGTCTCATTTTGAGTGAAGTGTAGGCTAGATTGTCTTGATTTAAAATGTATGTCAAAGTTGAGTAGACCATCCATTTGGTGCATCACCACATAGTTTAGGTTCTAATTTTAGTATTTCTCTCTCCCTTTTCATCCCCCCAAGTAGTTAGTAGTAGGAAATCTAGGGCCTCAAGGTGCATCAAGGGGAGTTAGCCACTAATCTAGAGATTCATCTCTCACATTTTCCACCCACAGCAAGAGGGATGTCTCCATTATGTCATGTGGATGAAGAGAGCTGAGCCTCCCTTTAGAGGGTACAACTACCACATCAATAGTTTTTGAAACGCTCAGTGGGACCAATTTCTGTGTCCTACAAGTTTCAAGATTGATGCTGGTCTTAATATTGTTAAGAAATCCAAAAAGAGTTATATTCAGCATTTGGTGACTCCATTCAGGAACCAAGTCTTTGGTTGATGACCAGCCTAACATCCCATGCCAAAGGCTACTACAAGATCTTCTTTTAAGGGTGTCCCTTTTGGATTTGTTGAGTTACCTTTGAACTCAGTAAAGAGACTGAGATTTGAAAATATCCACCTTTATGTAGGAAGCCATTTTTCTAAGTCAACCATAAAATATACCTACTCAAGGAGACCCTTGTTGAATCCTTTCACAACCATGGTAGCCCCTAGAGCTTTCCCTTTTGTGGCCTTCAATGGTCAAAGTCCCTTAGACCTTCAATAGTATGACCCAATTTTAAGGATATCTCTCAAAAGTATTCCTCCCTTTAGTGGAGAGGGCCCAATAATTACTATTGAGCATATTAAAAACATAGTAAACCTCTGCAACATCCATAATATCATTAAAGAAAATGTATCCATTAGATTGCTAGCCTTGCCCTTCAAAAATAAAGTTCTAGATTGGTAGGAGACCTTGCCTGTGAACTCAGTTGGCTCATGGGATGAGTTAGGGACCCTCTTGACCAATAGGTTTGGGGAAAAAAGTGATCATTTATCTCTAGCTGAGTATTTAACCACCATGAAGAGAGCCCAACATTAGTTTATGCAAGATTTTAGCACTAGGTTCTAAAAGACTTGGGATAGGATCCTAATTCTTGTGAGGCCAACCCCAAGCTATGCTTTCCTTTACTACTTAAAGGCCCTAAATAGTGACATTATTGTCATGATATAGTCCATGGGTGAAAACACTCTTCTCATTGCTTATGAGATAGCCATAACTACTAAAAATTTCCTTGTTCAAGTAGAAAAGATAGCTCCTAGACCTCCTATGCCACTCTTTCCTAATTTACAACCCTTAGTTCAACCTACTTTGCCCACTCTAGCTCCTTTGCCTAATCAAGAGAAGCTAGCTGCTACCCCTACAAATGACATCCATAAAGTTAAGAGCCTACTATAAAGTGTTACCAATGAGTTAGTTTCCCTCAAAAGATAATAAGCTAAGAGTTATAGGCTAAATCAAGGGTACCAATAGTTTGGACAAGTAAATGGGCCTCCTTTCCAAAATTATAATCAAGGACAAGGTCAAATTACACATGTCAAGCCTTATCAAAGCTATAATCCAAATACCCCTTTATCTTCCAAGGCTCTTATCCCCACTAAAAATAATTTAGTGTAGAAGCAACCTAACTATCCACCCTTGGAGCATGGCCAATAACAGGTTGCTTATTCTAGTGAGCTACCTAATTAAAACATGATTACATAAGGTGATCAGGTAGCCCAATTCTCAAATTTTGAGATGTCAACACAACTTGGGATAGATAGTAAATAGGCTCAATCTGATTCCACTCTCATAAATCACTTAGGAGAGTTATACATAGTCAACTATGTGAGGAGCACAAGTAATTATAATGTTGGTGTTGCATCCAACACTAGGTCCAAAAGGAGAGCCATTGATGAAGCTCAAATAGCCACTCAAGAACCTACTACATCTCTTTCACCCAATCAAGTAGGGAGTGTACCTAAAATATCTCCAAGAGCATAAGCAAATAATTTTTTTTCCAATTTCAGGCCAATGGTTATAGATTTAGCTCTTCAGGTTGCACCATAGGTTATGAATGTTCCCAAGGAGAACTCTAAAGGAGGTAATCCTTCAATCAATGTGGTGAACCAAATGAAGAAACTACACATGAATATATCATTTTAGGATTCTTTAGCACTCCCAAGACAAAAAGATATACTCCAAAAGGAATTGTACAGGTTGGGTGAGCAAGTTCTCCCACTAAGAAATGATAATGTGTTGGTAGTAAATGGGGCTCCCCCATGGCTAGTCAAGCAAAGAAAGATGAGAAGGTCCCCCCTTCTATTTGTGCTTGATTATTGGTGATTTCTTGGTCCATAATTACATCATTGATAGTGGATCAAACACCTCAGTTATGCCCAAATGCATAGCTGATAAGCTATGCCTCAAGTATGAGCAATTGACCAAAGAAGATCTACAATTGGATGGATCACCAACTAAGACCTTGGGAGTGGTAAGAGGCTTGAACCTAACTCTCCATACATTTCCAACCTTCTCAATTCTCTATGATGTGGTAGTGGCAGATGTTCCTCCTTACTTTGCTCTTTGTTTGTCAAGAGATTTCACATTTAAGATAGGTGGATACTTGGTAGCTAACTAGTCTTACATAGTTTTTAGGACAAAGTATGGAACTAAAGTAAAGATTAAGTTAGAGCCCATTCACAAGGCTCACCTACAGCCATACTCATCTGAAGTGGCAAATGTGAACTATGTAATCATTAATGAAGAAAAGCTTCAAGTGGATCAATATCCATCATCTTCCCTTGTAGGAGTTGCTGACTTGCTCCTAGATAAATAGGGAAATGACAACTTTGAGCATGATCCTTACAAGTTCATTGAAGAAGCTAGTGTTGGAGTCTACTGCATGCATGAGAAAGATGATTTCATTCCAAAATTGATGAATATAGACCAAGCAGACTGTGGTTTGTGGCAGTTTTTCTTTGATGGATCTTGAAGCAAGTTGGGAGTTGATGGTGGGGAAATGTCAGTTTCACCTTCAAAGGATAAATAATTCTTAACTTTTACATTTCAGTTCTCCTGCACCTATAATGTGGTAGAGTATGAGGCCCTTATTCATGGCCTAGAATGGGCAAAGAAGAGAGGAATCAAAGGATTGTAGGTGTTTGGAGACAGTGAGCTGATTATGAACTAAGTGAGAGGTCAAAAATTAACCAAGAACTCCTTACTCAAGTCTTACAAGTATAGAGTGTGGGACCTTATAGATAACTTCATTGCTTTCAACATCACTTCCATTCCAAGAGAGGATAACAAGCATGTTGATAGACTAGCAGTAGTTGGTGCTCAGTTTGACATCCCAAAAGGGATAAGACAAAGCAAAAATTAACATCATTTAAAGGTGATTGTGAGGCCCTCCATACTAGACAATGTCAAAATTTGGCAGGTATTTGAAAGTGACCATAAAATAGCACTTTTCTTATAGGAAGAAGCTGAGTTTGCTTCTGAAAATCAGTCCAAGATACAACAACAGTATGATGGGAAAATTGTTCAACTAAAGAACAAAAAGCTTCCCAAAGGTTTGGTAACTCTTGAGAGAATTTTCAATGAAGATGACCAACTCAAGAGATACAAATAAAGCATGTCAACCAAGAAGGAAAATTATGAAAGGGTAGAGATCTATAAGAATAAGCTGCTTGCACTTGGGAAGGTGTGTATCAATGAGGAAAACCCTGCAATCATTATGTTATGTCAAGAGTTTGATGATGACTTTGCTTGGGAGTATGGTGATTTGAAGGGATTTGATCCAAGATTGGACCAACACACCATTGAGCTGGAGGAAGGTGCCAAACCCATTAAGTAAAATCAAAGGCAAATCAATCCAAAGATCAAGCCTTTCATGAGGAAAGATCTCACCAAATTGATCAAGTTCAAGATCATTTTACCTATCAAACACTCTTCTTGGTTGGCTAATTTGGTCCCTATTAGGAAGAAGAATGGAGAAGTCATATTGTGTGTGGATTTCAAAGACTTGAAAAGAGTCTCATTGAGAGATCACTATCCGCTTCCAAGTATGGAGTAAACTCTTTAGATGGTGATAGGTAGTGAAAGGTTCTCTCTCCTAGATGGCTACTCTAGGTATAATCAAATCTTAATACAAAAATGTGATCAATACAAGACAACCTTCAAAACCAAGTGGGGAACATATGCCTATAGGAAGATGCCATTCAAATTATTAAATGCTAGAGCTACCTTCTAACATGCTATGGACATGGCTTTCTAAGGTTTGATCAATGACATTGTACTGGTTTATCTTGATGATGTGACAATGTTCTCCAAGGAGGCAATTAAACACTTGAAGCATCTGAGGCAAATATTTTAGAGGTGTGGAGAGTTTGGAATCTCTCTCAACTCAAAGAAATGTGTGTTTCTCATCCATGAAGGCAAGCTCTTGGGCCATGTCATTTATAAGGAAGGCATGTCCATTGATCTAGAGAGGGTGAACACCATATTAGAATTGTCCTTGCCTAAGTACAAGAAGGGCCTACAAAGTTTCTTTGGTAAGATAAATTTAATTAGGAGATTCATTCCTAACTTTTTTGAGGTTGTCAAGCCACTAAATTCCATGCTAAGGAAGGATGAGACATTCATGTGGATATCAAGAAGAAGAGAAAGCTTTAAAGGCATCAAGCAAGCTATTGTCCAAAGC
This sequence comes from Torreya grandis, assembly GCA_037957365.1. Taxonomy (NCBI): domain Eukaryota; kingdom Viridiplantae; phylum Streptophyta; class Pinopsida; order Cupressales; family Taxaceae; genus Torreya; species Torreya grandis. The sequence goes on from JARHVA010005209.1 coordinate 966,541, forward strand.
TCCTACCCTAGCTATTCCAAAATTCTCCAAGTTATTTAATATATACACCTTTTGGAATGAAGAGGTAATCTCTGCTATGCTCACTCAAGTAAATGGTGAGAATTTAGAACAACCTCTTGATTTTTTTAGCCAAGGTTTAGAAGGCTATGAGGTTAGATACATGTATGTTGAGAAGTAGGTGCTTGTTGTCATATGAAGTCTAAATAATTTTAGACATATGTTGTCTAGAAACAAAGTTCACATCATGGTGCAACATCCTAGTGTGAAAAACTTCTTGCTGAACTGAGACTTGAATGAGAAAAGGGCAGGTTGGATCACCAAAGTAATGGAGTATGATGTAGAGATCAAGACCATCAAGCTGGTGAGAGGAAGAGGGCTATGTGAACAACTTGCTACAGACTTGAAAGAGACAAAAGAGGATGTTTTGTTACTCCATGATGAACCTACAATAGCTGTACCTATAGTCATGAAGAGTTGGGCATAAGACATGGTTCATTTCCTTCAAACTATTGAGTGTTGACAAGGTCTTGATACGACCAAGAAGAGGTATTTTAGACTCAAATATCTTCCTTGTGTCCTAGTTAATAGAGTGATATTCATAAAATAATTTTCAAGGGTGATCTTGAGATGCATTGATTCATACCAAGTTGACAAGGTACTGTCTGAGTTCCATGATGGACCACCTGGTGGCCACTTTGCTCCCAAGGCCACAACTGCAAGGATTATGAGGGCTAGTTACTTTTGGTTCAGTTTGTTTAAAGACAATCGTGCTTGGGTGAGTAAATGTCAAAAATGTGTCTTATTTGATGGGAAATAATGGTTGGCTACCATGCCTCTTCATCCTATTCAAGTGGAACAACCATTCACGTAATGGGGGTTGGACTTCATAGGGTTGATCAATCCTCTTAGTACTGGCCATAAGTGACTTTTGACTACCGTTGATTATTTCAAAAGGTGGGTAGAGGACCTATCTTTGAAAGAGGCCAATGAGAGTGTAGTCCTAGACTTTTATGAAGGCATAGTGACAAAATTTAGGGTCCCAACCACAATCATTTCAGATAATACACTGGCTTTCTTGGGAACAAAGACAAGTGAATGGGCATTGAAGTATGGCATCTATCTCAAAACTTCTTCCAACTACTATCCACAAGGAAATGGGCTAGCCAAGTTCACAAACAAGAATTTGATTAGGATCATAAAGAGGATAATGAAAGAAAACAAAAGGACTTGGCATGCCAAGTTGAAGATAGCTCTTTGGACATATAGGATCACTCTAAAGAGGAAAATCATGAATTCACCATACACACTTGTGTATGGAAGGGAAGCTAGAATTCCTATCTCACTTGAGTTACCAACCTTAGATCTTGCCCATCAGCTACAATTAATGGAGAGAGATAGCCTAGAAGTTAGGTATTGTGAGCAAATGGAGCTTTAAGAAGTGAGAGACCAAGCCATGGATGCCATGACTAGCTGCCCAATAAACAAAAAAACATTTTGACAAAAGGTCTATGCCAAGGAGCTTCTCAGAAGGTGACATTGTCTTGAAGTGGGATGAGGATCAAGCTAAGCCTGGAAGGCACATGAAGTCTGATGCTTTGTGGAGTGGCCCATATATCATCACCCAATGCAAACAACATAATGCTTTCTAACTCTCTAAGTTATATGGTGAAGAGCTACATGTCCCAGAAAATAGGATATACTTTAAGCCTTCTTACTAAGTTTCTTTTGCCATGTACATAGTTTTTCTTATTTTTCCTCATTTTTCCTAAGTGCTATTGCACAAGTTTGTTATTTTTTACCTTTATTGCGTGTTGTTTTTTCTTGTTTTTTGAGGTAAAGCTTTACTAGCTCAAGGGTCTTTACAAGGTTATTTAAACATGCTCAAGATGCATTCTGACTCCATGCCTAATGGACTTTGAGGCTACCAATATTTTCAAGCATAATAGGCATGCTTTCTTTGTGAGTCATCAGTTTATTAACCATTTTTTGGTCATTTAATGTAAAAAATGGGCACCCCCTCTTTTGTGCATAAGTATTAAATCCATGTTTTGGCTAAAATCATTTATCAAGGTTCCCTATTAGACTTGTTCTATGAAAAAACCAAGTGTTTACCTCATTTCATTTAACCAAGTGTATTTTAGGTTTGTCAAGGGGAACTACTTTAGGCTTTCTAAATGCAATTACTTGGTCCCCATAGTGCATTCTAGATTTTGTAAACCACTTTACTTGTGAAAAGCTCATAAGTAAAGTCACTTGTAAAACCCCATTTGGTCTTATTAGACCAAATCAGGTTCTACAAATGACTTTACTTGTTTTGTATTATAAGCAGAAGCAATCTAGAAACCTAAATGGGTCAAGACAATTGTAATCGGGTTTCCTGTGGGGTCTTACTCTTGAAATTTCATAAGTTGAAGTAGGTCCAAAGTCTAAAGTTGGAGGTATTGGGGAACCTAAAAGGGTCTAGAAGAAGTATTTGGGTTTATCAAGAGGCCTTACTTAAGGAGCTTTATGAGTAAGTTCTTTCCAAGGACCCGATTTAGTCTAAATGGCTCGCAAAGGCAAGGAATTTCCTCTGAGGGGACTTCGATTGTGTGTAGGGAAATTGCAAAAGTTTTGAAGAATAAGTGTCTTTGTGGAGGGAACTTGGTCAAGAAAGAGGAATCTTTTCACTTTTCTGAAGGGTCATTTTCAAATTTTTTAAAGGGAACTTGCCCTTATAGAGGGTACTTTCCATTATAGAGGGTACTTTTAGATGGGAGAAACTTTTGTAGAGGGAACTTTAAGAAAGAGAGGATGAAGACAAAAGGACCGAAGGGCACATGACCTTTAGGAAAAGAAGAAGTCAAATGAAAAAATTCTTTCAGACATTCCTTCGAACATGTTATCCAAAGGAAAGCATAGTACAAAGGCCCGCTAAAAGAAAGGAGAAAAGACAAGCCCAAAAGAGAACTCCTTTAGACAAAATGTTTGAAGGAATTCTTTTGAACATTTTGTCTGAAGAAATTTGACATTACCAAAATCCTAAATTTTGATGAAGGCAGAATAAAGATGAAAGGAAATCCTTTAGACAAAATGTTCAAAGGAAATGCTTCAGACATTTTGTCTTAAGGACATGGTGAAGATAGGCCCACCCGAAGGAAAATATAGGAAAAAGAGAAGAAGTGAGCAAAGAAATATGAATACCTTAGAGCTTGAATAAGTTTAAAAAATGGAAAAGATCAATAAGAAGGATTGAGAAATAACAAGCACCTAAGAACCTAAATGGTTAAAGATAAAAGGGAAAAACCCAAGACAAAGGGAAATAACAAAGTAAGAGAAAATAAGGTGGATAACCTAGAACATGGCCATGCAACACAATAAAGTAAAATCTCAAAATGTTCCAAGTGGTGTGATAGGTCAAAAACACATACCCAAGGACTAACCAAACCAAGGCAAGTGGCATAGGTGTCATCAACAAGAAGAGTAAATGCACTTAGATGAAATAGTCTCTAATAAAAACCAATAAAAGGATTGGTTTTTGAATGATAGAAGGTGCATCCGTGTTTTCATGCAAAGATTTTAAAGTGTAGCCAAGTCATGCCCAAAGCATTAAAGAAAACACAACCTAGCCATAACAACTTTAGAATGGCTTTGTTAGTTGCTGGAAGGAGTAACACATACTTTTGTAAGCCAAAGACAACAAAAGTGCTAGTTTGGATAGCCTATAACATGGTTTCTATATGCAAATCTGGAAAACATGACAGTAGCAAGGCCTCTTATCTCAGAAAATGTTTGACTTAGCATGGGTCTCCTTTCCTAAGGATTTTTCAGCTTTTGGTTCCAACACTCTATATATTGTAATTTCTCATTTGAGGAAGGGATCTCTCAGCTTGTATGGTGAAGCCCTACAAAATTTTACCTTGAATCTAAGATAAAAATTTTACCTTCTTTTGAGTGTTGTACTAAGCATACATTTGGGTGTTAGTTTTGTGAAAGTGTGGTCTCTTTCTCTACCTTCATGTGCTAACCCCAACAATGTCTAGTGTTTGTGTTTTCTTCTCTTTTAGGTCACATGAAGTGTCTGAATAAGTATAGTCAAGTGAATAGGCTATGCATTAGTGTGTCTCAGAACACCTTTTGTGCTAGTTTTTTCCTCTTTTATCTTTACATGACCCCCTGCTGAAACATTATTGCAAAAAAAGTCTCATTTTAAGTGAAGTGTAGGCTAGCTTGTCTTGATTTAAAATGTATGTCAAAGCTGAGTAGACCATCCATTTGGTGTATCAACACATAGTTTAGGTTCTGATTTTAGTATTTCTTTCTCCCTTTTCATTCCCCCAAGTAGTTAGTAGTAGGAAATCTAGGGCCTCAAGGTGCATCAAGGGGAGCTAGCCCCTAATCTAGAGATTCATCCCTCATGTTTACCACACATAAAAAGAGGGATGTCTCCATTGTGTCACATAGATGAAGAGAGCTAAGCCTCTTTTTAGAGGGTGCAATCTACCATGTCAATAGTTATCATTATTTGTTAGTATTGATCAATATTGGTCAAAATTGTTCAGGATTTCTCAGTATAGATTTTCCATGGAATGGTACTAATTTTAGTAGGTGCACTCTCACCATGGGATGATTCATAACCTAATCATTATGTCATCACATTAAAATAGTATATTAATTACACATGCTACATATCAGTGCTATATAGTAGTAGAATATCTATGGGTTTCAATTGGTTATGACATATTTGTATGACAATATGGTAATAAGATAATTTTACACTATGAGATATGCTTAAGGAGATTAATGCTAACTATTAACTTAAAAATATTCTTAATTGTAAGAAAATTAATTTCACAATAATAATAAAATATGTTGATAAGTCCTAAAGTTAAAGAGAAATATTTGAGAATAATTTAACAATCATAAGGACTTTAATATTCTATAATAAAATCTCTACAAATTAAAAATATAAGTGATAATTGTTGTTGTATCTATGATGACTTATGTTTCACTATTTGTAACTTGGTATGTCTTTAGAAGTGTGTGGTTCTTCAACCTCTTGAGTTGGTTTGATGCATCAAGGATGATGCTTTTATAAGGGGGATAGTATGTAATAACCCCTATATTTAAACCTCTATAACCTTGTTGTCATCATGCATTTGCCTATCTTGTTGACCCTTTAAATGTGTAATAATTCAAATATTATTCCTTCCCTTATTTTGAAATGTTTAATTTTTAAATATAAATAAAACAATCTCTTTTTATTTAAATCATAATACAAGAAATATTTAAATCCATATAAATCATGAGAAATTTTATAATGGATTTTATTAGTAGCGTGTGTCTAGCCTCTTTAAGAAGGTTAGGGGAACTAAGTTAGGACTTAGAGAAGAGTAGGTGGATGTGATTATGGAACGTAAATTTGGATAATATAAGAGAATTTATTATTGAGTGTAAGAGACCCTTCTGCCTTTGTGCTAAGTGAGACTTAGACAAGTAAGCCCACATAGGCTTATAAGGTCGTTAATAAGAGGAATGGACTTTTAAGAAATGAGATGACTCTTATAAAAAAGTACTCTCTCATTTATTAGGTTGAGTGGAGAATATTTTGGATAATTTTTTTTAAAATGTTCTTTTTATTCCCATACTTAGTCTTGTTTTGGGGGTCATTCTTTTGGTGGTGCTTTGGATAAATTGGAAGAAGGAGCATAGGATAAGCTTGTTAGAATCTTGAGAGGATAAGATATTTATGGAGTTTGAAAACATGTGGTAGGATTAGAAAATGGTGGAGAATAGGTAGGATTATTATGTCATTATGTTTGATTAAAATAAAATAAAGGTTTAATATAAATTGTCTATATTTGATTTAATGTTCTTTGATTGAAAAAAGAAAATTAACTCTTTCACGCTTTTTTCTCTATTATCTTCTAATACCTTGAATTAAATAATAATAATGTTTTTTCAAAATAATATTTCCATAAAACCCTACAAAATAGAAAAAAAATGAGAGTAAAGTTAAAAGTTTTGACTTTTTATTATGAGCATAAAAAAATTAGGATAAATTTTAAAAACTTAGATCTAGGGGTGGAAATCCACCCAAACTAGTGATGGGGATTTGACCCACCACCACATAGTTTAAGAGGGAGGGTTATTTATTATTTTTTAAGTACTTAAGTTAAATTACTCTTAACCCTCATTTGTTGAGTCACTTTGTGATTTAATTCTTTAAGACTAGCTAATAGAGTTAATAATGAACTAATTATTTTTATTATTAGATTAGGCTTCACAAAAATTTTGAGATGCTTAAAATATTAAAACTATCATGCTTTGATATTTAAATTTCAATAAAATAAATAAAAGAGAATCAAACAATTTACCTAGATGTTTTGCCAACTTAGTTGAAATCCTAAATACCTAAACTAGGAGTTGTCAAAACTAAGGTTTGAATATGATTTTTTTAGGTTGCATAATTATCCAATAACCATTAATAATTTTTGTTGATCCATTTAGTAGCGGTTTTTTGGGATCATTTTTGGATGCTCTTTACAAAAATAAAACTAACTCTTATTTCTAGTCCCAAAGTTGATTTGGAATCGATGTAATTAAAAAACCAAGGAATGATATTTTTCAAATATGAAAGTTGTAAGTGAATTGTTATAGCTTTAAATTATCATTAAAGAATAAAATAAATTTTATTGTTAAGTTTACTATTTTTTCTATGGTGATTTTGTAACCATTTTATTTGAAAATTTGAGGGACAAATTTTCTAAATAATTAAAATCAGCTTGGAATGGTTGATCAAATTATGGTTTTCCTTGTTATAAAAATATTTTTTTGTCTTAAACGTAATATATATAGTTTATAAAATTGGTATTTATGAAAAGAAAAAATTATCCTCTTCTATCAGATTTAAACTAGAACTACTTTTACACTTGATTATTAGTGTGAAAATTAGTGTGTTTTCTTTCGTTTGGAAGAGGATTTTATTATGATGATCATTTTAATATCTTTTGGCATTTATAAGTTGGTTTGTGACTACCTTACACTATTTTATACCTTTATGTGCTATTTAACTTGATTCAAATTTTGGTCCATCAATGCATGTGTTAATATTTGGCTTTAGTTGTCATTGGGTAGACCTCGGCTTGGGCCTACTTGATGTTATTTTAGAGTGTACCCTTGGTATGAGTCTCGGTATTCACACTCAAGATTAGATTGTATACATGTGTACCTCCCATATGTATGAAGATACTTGTAATTATTGGTAGTGACTAGATATAATTGGGCCAACTAATGGATGTAGGGTTACCCATAAGGGGTAACAATGTTACACTTAGTCATATAATTGATTGGTGAAGATGGTTATCTTCACATCTAAACTAACAGTTGTTTAGGAATGGGTGAATTACAACCAACCTTGATTCTACATGTGATGAGTTCACTATAGATATGTAGGTAGCTTGAAGAATGGGTGTGGGATTAACATATTAACTATTTAAATGCCCCTTTATGTGGAAGTTATAAACTAATTCAAGAATGTTTTTGGAGAGCATGCTTAGACAACTAACCTTAGGGTGTTATTGGAACACGTGCTTAAACATCTAACCTTAGAGCACTTGGTCTAGCGTAAATATTTTAGCATTATTCTTCATGCATGCATTTCTTTTTAGTTCTATTTGCCTATGTGGATTAATTAGTTGTTTAGCTATTACAAGATAGTGACCCTCACTAATCATTGGTTTTTGAACTTTTTTTCTGTTATAACATTAGACGCCATTTATGACCTACTTAGGAGATAGAGTTTCTTTGAGTAACATTAGTCAGATATTAATAAGACATTGACCTTGCTAGAACAAGAGAATAAGTTACTTGTCACACTTGAATTTAATTTGTGTCATCATGTGGAAGTGCTTGGGTAAGCACACATACCTTGTGGCATTTACAATTTGGGATTATTTTTCTTGGTTGTGTCATTTCTTTAGGTAGGCAATGAAAACTTAGTAACTCACTTGAGTAATGTTTTAAATACCTTTTTAGCTTAAATTTCTAACCATTTTGGTGATAATGTCTCATGGAGGGGGCCATCATAAGTGAAAGGAGAACTACATTAGACCCTGATTCAATGGAGTGGATTTATAGGTTGTTTAATTTGTGGTGGGGGCATCGAGTCTAGGTTCTTAGGATAAATTATGGGTTTCATCATCCTTTATGTTGGGGTTACATGTTGTTGTCTAGGTTACTGAATATATTATGTTAGTTAAACAAAATTTGAACTTGATCTTTGTGTGGATGTTGTTAACCCCTTTCACATTAAGTTTGGTTTGTATTTTAGTAACCCTCCTTATATTGTGTGTCTTAATAATAGGACTAAGAGATGTTTCAATAAGGAATTTCCCTTAGTAAGCCTTAAAGTGGTAATATTGTGTTAAATAATGATTAATTTTAGCTCATTTCACCCCCCTTGGTTATGTTGATTGGGTTATATGTGAATAAATTCTTGATCCTTTAAATCAAGAAATTATAATTCAATACTTCTTAATAATGTGACTTGTTCCACTTCATTAATTAGGACATTACTTATTGATTTATAAAATTGCATTAATCTTAATGTCATCCACTTGCATTCTAATTTTAGAGAGGCCTCGTGGTGGTAATAAAATGTATTAAATAAATCTTATAATTATTATGTGTGTTATACTTGAATTGTGCATTTATCAAATCAAAATATTTAAATATTAATAAACCATAGTAAATAAATAAATAACACTGAAATAAGATAACAAAAAAAATTACATCAGTTTTGGGACAAATTTTTTAAGCATGACAAAAATTGTATATACATTGAGTATATACATGAGGGTTTGGTATTCACATTTAATATTTTCTCCTTGAGCTCTTCCCATCCAAACTTGAAAAAATAAATAAAACAAAAATAAAAAATGAGTTTTAGTAATAACTTTTATATTGGTTATAAAGAAATTTAGGGAAACATTTGAAATCACTAGATACTAGGGCTCAAATTCATTTAATCCAAAAGCTATGATCTAATTCACTACTTGTAAGTGGGAAAAATGTCTTTTGACTTTAAAATTTAAATTTTAAGTTATTTAATTTTACTATTTATATATTTACATGGAATTAATTGATTAGTTTAAATTTACCCTTTATATTTAAGTGTAAGTTCATTCTTTTACATTTAAGTTTGTAAAAATCAATAATAACATGTTTAAATAAAAAATGAGTATTTTTATTTATTTATTTTTAAATATTAGCTTTTTTAGACTAATAATTAAATTAATTATTTTTCCCTTTATATTTTAAAATATGTTATTTAATTGTTAATTGTAATAATAATAATTTGTAAATGAATTTTAATAATTTTATTACTTGTGAATAACTTATGTGAAACAAAACAATTTTTTTAAATTTTGAACTAACCATTAATTAATTATTTTATTAATTTAATTTTTAGACTCAATTACTTGGATTTATATACTTAACTTGGATAGTTAAGCTTTTTATAAGTTAGAATAATTATCCCTCCCCTAGAGTTTAATATGGTGTCTTTTAATCATATGGTTGGGAATAACAATTATTTTAAAAACTATTTAAACCAATTATTGAAACAAACTTAAACTACCCAATTTATTAATTGGTTAACTAACAACACCTTAATAGTTGAAATAACATATTGTAATGTATTTTTTTTCAAAGTGATGTAAGTAATAATAATTAATAATTACTTTGATTGAGATTAATAAGATAAAAATATATTATTTGAAGTATTTGAAAATAATACTTATTAATTATCTAGCAAGACATTTTAAGAAGTTAAGTTTTTGACATTAAATTAATTTCTCTGATTGTTTAATGAAACCTTAGTATTAAAGTGAGACATAGATAAACTAATTGGTATATATGATTAGCCTAGTCAGTACAATGAATATAATCCTAGTAGTATAAAAAACAAAAAAATATTAATGTTTTTATGGGTTTTATTTAGGGTGAAATTTTAGGCGTTACACTCTTATATCCACCTTTGGTTAGTTGTGAAACTAATGACATCTAAATGGAAGTTAAAAGAGAGGACAATTATCCTTTCATGTCATTACACATATTATCCACATCTCCTTTCATTCCATTTCACATATTATCCATATCTCATTTTATTTCCTTGCACATATTATCCAATTCAGAATATATGTTGTGCATAATATCATCTAGATCACACACATTCTCATCTAATGAAAGATAAGTCATGTTGAAAGTCCCACTTAATCCAAAATCCACTTGTATCTCCTCTTTGTTTGGAAATTTCCATGGTGTAAATGAATTATTTCCCCAACATATAGTTTGCAGCTTTGTCGTGCTGAAGCTTGACAACATAGAATTTTGTTTTATCCTTTGAACAAATTGTTTTAGACTAAGGTCAGCCTCAAAACTAAAATTTAAAAGAATATACCCCCACTATATTTATATAATATTTCTAAAAATGTAAGTAAATAATATAAATTCTTAAAATCTGGCACGTAGAGATAATTTAGTAAAAAAATATAAAATCATAATAACTCACTAAAAATGATCATTAAACACTAATATATTTTACTATTGTGTCCTTGAATTATTCTACAAATTTAATATTTTTTTAATAAAAATTTAAAATGGTCTGTGAGATATAAATAAATATATAAAATTAGGGTTTCACCCACACTTTTACCTAAATCGAAGCTCTGACACCACTTTGAATGACACTAATATACCATTTGAATATAATATAAATAATAAATCATAATATGATTAAAATAGAGTATAATTTATGAGGAAATTGATAGCCACTTTGAGAGGAAACCTCCACAAACTTATAATAAGAAAAAAATTTACAATGTGATGATGATGCAATTTTACCACTACCTCCTATATATACTATAACTATGCTATGAAAACAACTTAGTCTGATCCTACCACTAATATTAAGCTAAAGAGATGATCATGTGACTTAAATAAAGGTTATTCTAGCTACATGTCGATCATACATATTTCAATACACACTATAGGTTAATGGAATAACATATGTGTATGTGTGTTTCCAAAATGGTTTTAAAGATATTACAAAATTAAAACACCCATAATGGTCCTTTCAGGTATGGTTTCATTCATTTTTATTATTTTTCTACCATTTCAATTTTTGTTTTCTTTATGATTTCCATTGCCATTATCTTTTCCATTGACATTATCAATAGTGCTAATATTGCCATCTCCACCTCAACCTCCACCTCCTAACATGTCACTACCATCCTTTATCAACATGGTTAAACTTATGTAACTATCCTTCACTTCAACAAAGAGTGTTTAAAGTTGATAACTAGAACATGAGAGAGCAATACATAGTGATATTTATTAGAGGTATAGGTGATATAATGACATCATAAAAGTGTGATAAATAGGTTGAGTCTGAGCTTAAACCTATGCATGAGTGTGAACATGAACCCATGTAAGAATTCAATACTAGGCTCATGTCTTGAAATTTATGATTGAATCCATAAAATATTCTAAGTGCTTGGCCCCAACACTACCACTATTGTAGCTCTCTGAACTATACCACCTCCACTCTCCACTTCCTTCCCCCCATTATAACTATTTTATTCCCAATGCCTGTGTATATAAGGATTGATAGGGTAGTAACTATGGTAAGGGTTATTATCAAAATTATTGCCTTTACTATTTTTTCCATTGGGAGGTTTTTTACCTTCCATGGCATTTACCTATTTAAACATCTATAATTCTATATGAAACTTATATATAATTATAGACACTCAAAATTGGTAGTAGACACTTGACAATATTAGTTTTGCCCAAGTTGCAGTATACATGAATTGTGCATATAAAATTGACTATTTCTCATATTATTTCTTAGCCATTCACTTGTTTATGGGTTTGGCCTTCATAGTTTTCCATTATTCAAACATATGACTTCCCTAGTCTATACCTAAAAACTTATCTTATTTAGAATATCTCTTGATTTGTGATATTTTTATTCTATTTTTTAGACATATATAACCATAATTATATATATTTAGTTACTAGATACATATTCCTTGGTTAGATTCATTTACACACCATTTAATGATTATTTTTTCAAATTCAAACTCTTATTTTGGGTTAACCCATAATTTCACATGTTGGGTTAGAATAAATTTAATGAAAGTGTTAATTATAAGAATGTCAATCCTAAGCCTATTCCTATCTATAATACATTTATCATTAATGTAAAACTCACTTGAAATATAAATATTACACTAAGGAATAAATCCACACATCCTTGAGGCACTAAACCTAAATCATCCATTTTCAAACCCCTCAAAGGAAAAACTCCAATAAAAGTCTGATACCATTTCAAGGTCAAAATTGTAGGTTATCAAATGTCAAATACCACATACAAATTTATAGAATGTACTAGTATTACACTAATTACGTACACACATAGTAGGTGGGAGAACTATGTACAATTTGGTATTTCTTCAAAGTATTGAAACATAGAAAACTCTTAGCCACTTAATGGGGAGTGGTTGAGGTCATCTCAGTCAATTATTTATATATTATATTATAGGAAAGGAAAGTGTCAAAAGTGGAGCTAGGATTTTGAGGTGAAGGAAGACACATTTGAACCTACGCATAGTTCCAAACTTTGATATCACACATTATATTTACCTATAGGAGAATGTATAAATATATAGTGGAATAATATGGCACACTCAAAAGGATAAATTTGGTAGATCATAAATGTATTTAGTTTCCATAGGTTCCCAAGAAATACCAAACTCATCCCACCAAGTGCGTATAGTCAGTTTTCAAATTTGAATGTCCGTAAACCCATTCTATATCATTACTAATTATTATACACTATCATAAACCAGAACAATACTAAAATAAGCTAAGTACCATATCTTATAGGTCTTTTACAATTATAAAAGTGAAATAAATAAATCATATTATGATAGTTACATTAATATTTGCTTAATTTAAATATATAGTATACAATCTATATTAGTTTCAAGTTTTACCTTGTTTAGACCAATAAATCAAAAATAGGATAAAAAATACTAGTGAACTTGTTCCTTGTCTTGAAAAAAATAAAACTTCAAGTTAATATAATGTTTCATTCTTATGTCATAGGTTTTTATATATTTTTGTTTTCATTTAATTTTTTATTTCCCCTTATAGGTGGTCTTTTTCTAGTAGGGTTTGAATCTATTTTAACCTTTTAGGACTTAACACATGTAAATCTTACATTTGTTAAAGAGCTGAGTAGACTAAATCAAGGAAATAATATGTAATAAATACAACCAATGATTTATTAAATAATTTTATATCTTTGAATTTTCTAAAAATAGTAATAAATAGTGCAAGTAAAAATTTAGCTAGAAAATAATTGAGATGGGTGATCTGGCTACTAAAAACTAAGGTGGAAGCTAGTCTAAGTGTCAAAAATAGGATATCAATGTTAGAACCCCTCATGGATAGTAGCATCATAATTAGAAAATAGCATAAAAATTAGACAATAGTTCCATTATTAAAAATATGGTAGTAGTGTCATGATAGTGGTGGTGGTGTCCTTTATGCAGGATTGTCCCAAGCTTCTAGGTGCACCTGTGTCTAGATCTCTGAGGTCTGATCCTATGTTCACGAGTCCTGAAACCCTATATTTTTAATGTAATGAATAATTTAGATATAAATCCATAATCCTCCATGTAGCTAAGGAATTTTATTGAAATGAGGTAAAAAATGTGTTTATTTGTAGGGTATGTTGGACATCCTCAACACCCCATTGTGAAGAGAGTTCCCTACATATCAATGCTCTAAGGAGGGATCAAACCTGATGTAGTTTTCCCCACCTAAGTGATGGTAAAAGTGAAAGTGAAGCTACTATGATAGTTTCCTTGAGTGTTTTTAATGTGCTTGAGACTAGAAATATAGATAATTTGACATTAGGATTATTGTAGATGGTAGTATGCAGAAGTAAGGTAAAATAAGGATTGATAGATTTAATTGTGCACAACTTGTTCTAAGTTTGAATGAATTTTTTGTAGTTGATATATATATATATATATATATATCATATACAAAAAATTCATTCAAACTGAGAACAAGTTGTGCACAATTAAATCTATCAATCCTTATTTTACCTTACTTCTGCATACTACCATCTACAATAATCCTAATGCCAAATTATCTATATATATATATATAGTGGTTATAAGGTTAAAAGTCATGTATTTATATTGTTTTGATATTTATGTGAGTGATAAAAGAGGTCTAGGCTAACTCTAGGAGGTTTTAGTTTTGAAAAGATATTTTTTGGGAAACAAAGAGGTAAAGGACATTAGCATAATTTTTGAGAAACTATCACCATGTGGTGATAGTGTCCTTATTATGGTGCTAGTGTCCAATTGGTATAACACTAGGCATGAAGGGCCAAGATTAGGAAATAAGGGTTTGGGACTACTTTAGGGCTGACTAGGGATGCCTATGGCCCACACAAAGGATGGATAAGTGTGACAATAGGATTTATGATAGGTTTATGGATAATCAAAGATAGGTAGTATAAAGTATCACTCTTATCACTCAAATACCACTTTTGGGTGATTACAAAATATTTAAAACCTTATATTTATCTATTATTCCTTTGGGATTGACAAACTCTAGTTTCCATTCTAGGGTTTCTTTTTCATTTTTTAGGGTTTTTAGATTTTACCATCAAGGGTTCAAATCTAATTTCTAATTTCCCCTTTTTTAAACACATAATGGTTATAATGGATATACATAGTTTATACTTTATAATTCAAGCTATGATAGTCATTATTTCAATTTTGATTTCTTGGAATATGTAATATCTTTCACAACCATGTAATGAAATGGGTAAAATTTAAGTCAATAAAAAGTAAGACTTAAATTAATGATGAAAAATCCATAACTCTTCTTAGTAATTCATATTATATAAATATCTAATTTGAGATGCTTATAATTATTGTTAGACATCAAAGGACATGAGTGACTAATTTTTTTCATCATCCCCATAGAACTTAAGGTCATACTAGCTACTATCTCTCTTATATTATTGTCATAAGGATTATATTAGATTATGTGGTCCATGCTATTACAAATAGAAGAGGCAAGGTGCCCCACGATGCATGATAGAACATATTTAGTCATAATATTCCTTATCATCTCCCTCCACCTCCTATGATTCCATCAAATTTAATTAAAGGGTATGTTATCATTGATAACCTTAAGAATAGCCAAGCTAAGATCTCTATAATAAAGCCTCTCAAGAGGTCAACTATATAAAAAGATATCCTAAATGTGGCATTGGGTGACCTAGCTACACCAAATAATATGAAACTAATGTATTTTGCATTTGTGTCTAATACATTAAAGAAAAATGAAAATAAAATATATTTTAAAAAGGTTCCATATCAAACATTTCTATACTTATGTGGAATGCCATGAAACATATCATGCATCTTCTATGTGGTTATTACTCAATATTTATAAATTTGTCACTATGATGAATATCACTACATGATTCATTTTTATATCTATATTCACATGACACTTATTTGCCTTAAGATATGCATTTCATATATACTATGATGATATAATCTTTATATGATGACATAATCTAAGCATGTGAGTACATATTTTATAGGCTTACACTTTTATATATAACATGATAAATATAACTCTTTTATTTTGAGATGGTTAGTTTTTAGGTTTAGATACTAAAACTAAATATTTATAGCATCTTAATCCTGTATATTTGACAAATATCAATTAAGGCTCTACCCTTCAGTTTTAGACCTCCCTGTTACTGAAAGTGTTACATTCATCATATAAATAAACATAAATTATTATCTCTTAGTTGAATATATATCATTTTGATGATGCAAGTATCCTATTCTACACATAAATCTTAAAACCTAATAAACATCCTTCACTATCAATTTTAAATCCATACCTATTTTCTATCCTTATGGGCACTACTGGTGACATAGAAACACTACCATTGAAAATAGTGTTTAGATCCTTATCTAGTGTCTAGTATCTAAAATTCATGCAAATTGCAAATGTATAGAAACCTATGGGTTGTCATATTTATCTTATATAATTCTTCCATGAGATATTTTCAAAAGTTGTGGTATAAATACATGTCAGCCTTCTCATTTCCCATCTAAAAAATACAAAGTAAAACATCTACTAAAGTTAAATAAATCAAATACACAAGAAATCTGATCTACCTTATTCATTCTTATTTTCATATCAAGCATATGAATAGTCATATTATAGGTAAAACTCATTTAAAGATCAACCCATGAGTGATATTTATCAAATTACAATTTAGATCAATGCATGCATTTTTATATAGTATATTGCATCCTTGTGCATACACTTTCACACACATAAGAAAGAAATACATAAGTCTAAGGCCATCCTTAGATTATTGTCTATGAAGGTATAATTTACTGACAAAGGATCTTTGGGTCAATTCGACACTGTAATCCAACTAAGCTATTTTTTAGCAAACTCATTCTAAGGGTGAAGATTCAAGGTTTGATCAATCAATGAAGAGTGACAATATGTATCATAGATATTAATACACTAGCATACATGTGATATAAAACTCAAAACAATAAGGTTGGTCACATACATATCTAGTCATTATTCCATACTAGATACCTATATCACAGTTAGACACTAACATCAATGGTAGTGTCCAAATATGACAATAGTGTTTATAGCCATACAAGTACAATTTATATAATTTGGTGATTAATCATGAATATTGATCCTTCATATTTTACACTTGTTTCTAGTTTATATTTAATTTGTACATAATAAACCATCTAAGTATAATTATTTCTTGTTTATTATAATATCTTTCAATACTTATACTTTACTATTTTTAACAATCTTAGTTGTATAAATTTAGAATATTATTTATTTGTATTTTATATTAATTAGATTACTATAGATTATTTTATCATCCTTGTACTTAAGCTTATCTATATTATTAACCCTATTTCCCACCAATCAAATTTAGGGTTAAACATTTTGGTGAACTTGACCCCTATGTCCTCTTATGCAACATTATTTTCTCTAGTGTTTGACAACTTCCTATGGTTTCATAATTTATTTATGAGTTATCTAAATCTATATTTTACCAAAAATAAAATGAAGGATGCTTTTATAAGATCAAACATAACCTATGATAAAGAAGAGGTATATATTTATAAAGCCATAGATATTGAGCACAAACAATTTCAAATATTACTGAGTGACCAAAAGTAGGCATGTTTAGCCTAATCAATTGAGAAATATACCCCTCAATATTATAATAATAAACATCTCAATCCCATTAATGATGAATACCTATGTTTGGTTCTATGGTCCATACTATTACAAATCCAAAAGGTGGTGTATCACATTAGGGTCAACATGTCCCTCAAAATAAATCTAGATATAGATGGGTAAAATATTTTTTTATTTAATCATGATTTTTTTGAAATGTTCATAAGGATATCATGGTATTTTTACAAACATAAAATGATGGAAATATTCCTCCAATAAAGCACTAAAATTACCTAAGGTTCTTAAATTTACAAATAATGCACTCATAGTTCATGGCAAGAACTCAAACTTTCCATCCTTTGATCATAACACTTTTTGAAATATTCATAAGGATATAATGGATTAATTACAAATCCAAAACAATGTGTAATTAGAAAATATTTCAATATTATTACATGGGATACCAAAAGATGTACCTTTACCAAAACTACCTCAATTTCTAATTACTATCATTACCAAAGATATATAAACATTTAAATGGTATACAAATATCAAAATTTCCAATATTTTAAAATGAAATACCAAAGGTTATAAATTTAAAAGATCCAATAAGATCACTAAAGTATCCTAAATTAAGGACTCTGATATTGAACTTATTATTCATGAGGATGATAATAAAGGATGATAATAACAATATACCTAAATTCAAAAGATATGGTGGATTAGAGCAAATAATCAAATATTTACCAAACACTACCATTATTAGTGACTATCTAATGTCTGTGATAATTAATATTGGAGATATTAAAATAAAAGTATCTATAATTCAAATATAAATGAATTTCCATAATGCTAATGGCAATATTACCTCATTTAACAATCAACCTCTTACATAATGTATACTTGAATATCCTTATTCATAAGGTTTTGAACTACAAGATTTATCTCTCTTTTATTGTCACAAATATCCATTTGATCACATGATTAAATATGTACATTATTTTGCTCAATAGGCTATAGATGACAATTTTTTTCTAAAAGCCTTTCATATGAGTATTACCCTTGAAGCTCACAATTAGTTCTATAGCTTACTAAAGGGTTATTTAACTAAATTTTCACAATTGGATGATGTCTTATTTTTATCTTTCAATATGCATAAGATGCCTATACTTAAATTACAACATTTTCAAAATTTAAAACAACATAATGTTGAATCCCTTCAAAACTATGTTATTCAATTTTAAAGTATATCATATACCTTAGCATTTAGACCCCGAGATTTAGAATTTCAATTCATCTTTAGTAGAGGTATTCTTTCCCTATTAAGGGAAAGATAATTACATAAAAAAATATGAATCGTCTACCTATTTATACTTGGATGTTCATATATATTCTTAATTCATACTCATGTATACAAATGAACTTAAAATCTCTCCTTTCAAATACAAAAGTTTAATTCCACATATAAATGAGGAAGATCGAAATGATAACAATGAGACAATGTGTGGCATTCCTTAAATTCATATGATAAATTTACAAACATTACTAAATATGATACCAATCCAAGATACACGTCCCAAACAAGCAACCTCAAGTTGAACAAATAAAAAAACATACACACCAACAAGATTTAACAATTACATTATTTATGGATGGTGCATATTTTTGGCATAACCATGTGGATCCCATTCAAACAAAAATTATTTGTGATGAAATATGTTTACATAAACTTGGACTTGACCTAAAATACCTACAAAATAAGGGAGGTTTTAAAGACTCTTTATGTAACATAATAATACCAATTGCTTGTGGTCCTAAAGTGATTTGAACAAAGGTTTGGGTTATGCCATAAAAATATAAATATTCATTTGCATTTGGAAATCTCAAGTTATACTAGATGGAAGCTATAATTTACCCAAATCATCAAGGCATTTCCTTTTCCCATGATGAAATATTTATCCATATCTTACATGATGGTAATTGTCTTTCTACTTCAGATTGAAATCGTGAGGAATAATATGACATGCACCATTTTCATCTATTCAAACATGATCCAAACAATGTAATTGATCAAACCTAAAGTTGAAAACATCAACATACAAAAAATAAAATAAAATTAGATATTAAAAAAATAGATAAAAACATCTACATAATTTAAAAATACAAAAATATTTAGCTTTCTCAAATTTTACTAGCTCATTGTCATCTATGTTGTTTTATTTATGTTATTAGATATTATATCATTTATATATAAACATATATTTCACGCATATTTGAGTGTGATACAAACACACCCAAACACATGATCTATGAATTTCTAGATGTTGGACTTTTTATCTAATCACATCATATTATGTTGGGGGCATTTAATTCTTTGGTCATGATTGATATATGTTACATATCATTTATGATCATTTCTACATTATCATGTTTGATATTATATGCTAACACTTACACATTTTAATATCCATGATCATATCTTTGAAAATGTATTTGATATGCTATGCTACATAGCTTTTTTTGCTAACACACATATACAAGGACTGGTATAATATGCTTATGATGGTTACTTATATTTAATTTATTCACATTGTAACTTATTTGAGTGTATTACATTGATTTATATTGTCTTGCATTTGGAACATTTGAATATGTTACTTTCTTGTTGGATTCTATGACATTTTATGTTGATTAGACATTTGAATATGTCATTCATTTTGATTATGTGACATTTGAACATGCCCCTTGTATGCAGTCTCATTGGACCATTCCTTTGCATTACACTAAGTGTTCTTATATGTGTGATTGATTATAATATGATTATAATGTTATCCTATAGACATTTAAATGATCTATATCATGCATATTAGGATTTGATGTGATCACATTCTACAAGCCTAATTTATATATTTACTTCAAAATATTATCCCTGTATGTTATATGATTCATACACAAGTTATACATCTATCTTATCATTTTGAGTTAAGGTACCTACCAATTTCTATTTCCCTCACATCAAAATTGGGGGCATTTTAGTGTGGGCATGTCATAAAAGGAATGACCTCCAAATTTTCATACTTTTCTAGATTGTATTAGTGGAATGTCACAAAGGCATGACCTCCACACATATATTTTCACAATTTTTTGATTATAATAGAGGCATTCATATAAACATGACCTCCACACTTATACACTATTAATTTTTTTTCAGATTGTATTCGGGGCATGCCACAAAGGCATGACCTCCACACATACAATTTAATAATTTTTAGATTGCAGTGGGGGAATGTTATAAGAACATGACCTCCACACTTATAAACTTACAAAATATCTCCATATTTTAATGGGGGAATTTCATAAAGACATAACCTCCACACTTGCACAAACTCCAATTTAGTTCCATGATTTAGATATATATTTGGGTTAGAATCCTATACATTTCACTAATTTTTCATAGATTTGAAGCATATTTTTTTAGATTTATGATACATATACTCTAGCTCAAACATATTAGAGGTGAATATACTATGTTATGGTGCCAAAAAATGAAACATTTACCAATTATACTATTTACTAGGATGCAATCATTACACTCAGATGTAATGTTATCGATCATTTTCTTCTACAACAATTGGTTCATTTTATAGTTTGAAGTGATTAAATAATTCAATCTCACCATATTTATAGATTAGAGTGATTAAATCATCTATTCTAATCAGAATTATAGGATGAGATGATTAAATCACTCACCCCCACTAAATTATAAATTCACACTTGAGTTTTGTGAATGAGATATAATGATGTCAATGGTTATGTCATAACTCATCCTTTCATGATATTAGGGGCATAATAACTTTCAGTCTCCCTCTTCAAATATCTAAGATTCAATTCTCAACTTCTTCCAAATACAATGCTTCATAAGAAATCATATTTACCAAGTCAAATCATTAAGAGGTAACATGGTTTCATTGACACATAGGTGTATTCCTTCTTTACTCTCTTTATTTTTAAACATTTTAATTATTTTAAATTATAGATTATATACACTGATTTATACTATAACATGCTCTTAGTTACAATTTCTACACCAACAAAGAACTCAAAGTGGGATTAAGCAAAGATAAGATGTGTTTTACACACCTAGGTATTCATTTATTTCCTTTAACCTAATAATTTAATCCTTATGTATTACTAGATTAAAGGGGAAAAAATATAGATACTAAAACTAAATAGTTATAACATGCCAGTCTTGTACATTTGATAAATATCAATCAAGGATCTAAAATTCAATTATTGAATTTTCATGCTATTGAAAGGCTCACATTCACCATTTCATTATGCTTAAAGACTTATCTCTTAGTCTGATTCGTATCATTTTGATGACCTAAATCTCCTATATGACACATAAATCTTAAAATATGATAAACATCTTTCACTGTTAATTTTATATTCATACCTATTTTTTAGCATTTTTGAAACTACCATCATAAAAGGGACACCACCATTGATGGTAGGGTTGATATCCTTATCTAATGTCCATTATCCAAAATTTATTGATATTAAAAATATTTCAAAACATATGGGTTAGCCTATTTATTTTATTGAACCTTACTGTGTGATATTTTCAAAAGTTGTGGTATAAATACAAGTTTAAGCTTTTTCATTCCTCATTAAACAAATACAAAGAAAAAAAATAATAAAGCTAAATCAATTAGTTGTACAAACACTCTATTTATCCTATTCATCCCTACTTTCATATCAAGCATAATAACAATCCTATTATAGCTCTGAGCATTCAAAGAGAATCCCATGAGTGATATTTTTCAAATTATAAGCTAGATCACTAGTGCATCTTCATATTATATATTTCACCCTCAAGCCCACACTTTTACACATACAGGGGAGAACTATATAAGTCTGAGATCCTACCTAGAATATTAGATTTATAGGGAACACCCATTGATAGATGGATCTTTAGGGCATCTCGACACCGTGAGATCACTAACCTATTTTTCAGTAGACTCATTCCAAGGGTGATTAAGGTTGAAAAACTAGAGTTTAATAAATCAAAAAATAATGAAAACCTATATCTTAGATCTGAATACACAAATAGAAAGGTGATAGAAAACCTAGAAAATTGAAGCTGGTCACATCCAAAAATAATCATTATTATATACTAGACACCTCTATCCTAGTCAGATACTAACATCAATACTAGTGCCCATATTTGATGATAGTGTCCACATATATAGAAGTATAATTTATAAAATCTGATGACTAATTCAGAATACTAATCTTACATATTTTACACTCACTTCTAGTCCAAATCTTTTTGTGAATAGTAAACCAATTAATTACCATGTTTCTTATTTATTGCAATACATTTTAATTATTAACTTTTACTTTTTTAACAATCTTAGCTATATAAATTCATAATATTATTTATCTATATTTTCTATTAATTTTTCTACTATAGATTAATTTATCACCCTCTTGATTAAGCTTATTTATATTCTTAACCCTATCCCCTATAAATAAAATTTAGGGTTAAATTACATGCTACATCCCTCACCTAAAAAGTGGGGCAGATATAGTGGGATTGTCTTAGAGACTGTATTCTACACACAGACACACAGACACAGACACAGACACAGACACAGACACACACACACACACACACACACACACACACACACACACACACACACACACACACACACACACACACACACACACACACACACACACACACACACACACACAGACATTTTAAAATTTTTGGCACAAATTGATTTAGGTTGGGCACAAAATTTTAGAGATGATCATAGATTTGACACAAATTGGGAGTATATTAGAGCATATTTCAAACATTCTAAAGGATTGTGAATAATATTTCACAAATTATATGTTATTATTACACATATTTCATGAATCAAATTACACAAGTTATTAGATTAGGGGCATATGTAAAATGTTCATATATATTATGACATTTTGGTAGAAGTGATATGACTTAGATTACATAGGTTATCAGATTAGGGGCATATGTAATGCATATGTGAGACATTCTAAAAATTATTTACTCAAATTTACTCTTGTTTTACTTAGTTGTACTCAAGCATTACTTAGGTTGAATCATAAAATCCATTTGCAGTGGATAATTTAAAAATTTACTCAAACACTTGGATACTCAAATTTTACTCAAGTTTATTGGAACCCATTTTAGGGTCCATTCTCATAAAATATAAGTAATAGTGTGGTTAAGGTTCCACATGATTTAAATTATAAGTACTTCTCCATATTAAATGATGATTCAAGCATATTATCCCAACTTGTAGTTTTAACATTGTAATCTTCATGGAGCATAATCACCATATTCTCCACTGAATCCAAAAGGAAAATTGGTTGGCATGCATACATGTGTATTCATTATTTTTTATTTCAATTTAAAATTTGTTCAATTATTACTTAGATTATCTATTATAAGTGGGAACTAATTTTTACATGTTTCATTGGAGGTTTTGCATGGAGAATGCTTTACACTCAAGATTTACCTAAACACACCTAACACAGTTACATTCAGGTACCAAATTTATAACTATATCCTTTTACTCTATTATTTTCAATACTAAAGTAAATGGGGGAAAATGTAGACACTCATATTTGGTATTAGATGCTTAACAATGTTATTTTTAACCAAGATTTAATATACATGACTTGTGAATTTATATCTAAATATTTCTCACATTTTCTCCTAGCCATTCAATTATCTATGAGCCCAAACTTTCTAATTTTATATTACCTATATTATAAATATTTAGTACATTACATATTAATTTTTATATGTTAAATGTGTTAGTTTTAATTATAGAATATAGGGATTATGTTAGTTGTGATAAGGATGACTCCTTGTTTATAAGAGATCATACCCTATATGTATTTCTTGTAAAATGAATAAAACATTAGGTTTTGTGTGCTAATGAATTCATTATTATCAAATTAGGCATTCATTGATTGTGAAAAATGGTTTTCTAATCTGGGAAGGGGAAGGGCCATTATATATTCTAGTTTTCCCTATTGATGTAAAAGGTTTGCTTTGACAAGAATTATATAACAGTAAATTTTTAGTGTATATAAAACATAAATAGTGTAATTTTTTTCATATGTTTAGGTAGTTTTATTTTTATTAAGGATTTTGGTATGAGATTACATTTTTTGGTCATTTAGATCTATTCTATCACACCATCCATCGTGCCTGAAAGTTGACTTGATTTGTTCATCTCAGGATCCACATTATACAATCCTCTCTTCAATGCTTTGTGTGTGTCATATCTATTTGTAGATCATAAAATTGATAACCTGGTGGCATTTACAACATTTCTTTGTTATCTCTTTCATACCTAATGCCAAGTAATTTTATCCATCCCTATGCACTTTATTATGTTGTTCTTCATGCATTCAAGTTTATGTGTACATGTCCAATCATCATGATCATAATATTATTTTGTGTTGCCATTTGGATCTTCCATTCACTAGAATTTTTGATTCAATGAATTTTTTGACATTCATAGTTGTCATATTCTAACATTGAATGACATTTCACAATCCTAGACATTCATGAACCTGATGCATCAGACATGTAAATTTATGGACTACCACCTTGATAATTAAATACCAAAGTGTGAATATATATCTACATGCTTTATTTATTTCTTTCCAATGGTCAATTCTTACATTTGATCTCTGCATCTTCTACCCATGTTATTATCAAGCCTTACCATCACAAGTCTTTATCGTATTCAAGCTAGTGCATGTTAAAGTACATAAGTGGATCTTATTCCATAACATGTTGAATATATTTTAGTTATAATCATTTTTTTATATAAAATTATGGGATATAGTTTGTTATAATGTGTTTAATGAGATAAGTCACATTTTGATTATGCATTGTTATATTTGATTAAAGGTTTTTTAAGTTTATTACACATTATGTGTAGGTTGTATATAGTGTTTTTAATTGTGTATTTCTCAAATAAACCTTAAGAATAAGGAATTTTTAAGAAATAAATTATATTTTATTTTTAAAATATTGTAAAGTTCACAATGTTTAGGTATAAAGTCTAGGATATTATTTGTATCTTTTTAATTAATATTAGTTAGTGGTTTTATAAGTTAATAAGTACATTAAAATGATTTTTTAAATTAGTGTCATCTCTATAGTCAATGTTTTTTTTAAATATAAAAATTAAAGATGTCATTGATGCTAGTCTACATAAAAACTTGTGTATGTCACTAATCAATGTGAAAATGTCAAAATTTATCCCTGTAAAGGATGTAATATTGGGTGAACTTGATGTGCAATTTTGAATGGGTGTGTCAATCCTCAGTGGGGGGTTTATTCATAAAAAAAAGTAGTGTGATTTATCTTGATGAGATAAGGTTATAATATGTTGGAGGAAATGAGAGAATGAGGTCCATCAACAAACTCAAGTTTGTTTCTTACTCAGGGATTGAATATTGTAGTAGTGGAAAAAATGTATGCCAAGTAGACTAATGCTGAGAATGGTTTCCAAGTGGAAGTGGTGACTGTGTGATACTATCCATAATTAGGTGGAAATTATTATTAATGATGGATGTGAATGAAATAATGAGGACCTAATAATCAATTCTTATATTTTATGTTTATAATCAGTGAAAATGTATTCACACTGTGAAAATAAATAAAACTACACACACACACACACACACATGTATGTATGTATGTATGCATGTGTATATGTATATCTATTCCCTACTTTAATAGATGATGTGTCAATGAGAATCCAAACCATTCATTATAAATGAAAGCAATTCATATGATGTAAGTGATGTGCTAGTGAGAATCTAAACACTCATTGAAAGATAAAACATAAAAAATGTGTTTAAATATGTAGGTTATTCATTAAAATCATATGCCATATTTGATTGGTTTTAAAAATATGTGTTTGTGTTGATGTACATATTTATTTCCACTACATGTGGTGTGATTGATTTCCATATGCCCATACTAAAGGGGGGAATGTTAACAATATTAATTATTTACATATTATATTTTATGTGTGCATTGTGTGAGTTGTAATTATAAAATGTAATAATTTTGTTAATTATGATAATGCCAACTCCTTATTTATAAAAGATAAGATCCTATACGTATGTCTCAAAAAATGAATAAAACATTGAGTTTTTTGTACCAATAATATTAATTCATACACATGATTTCCCTAGTCTCTTTGTGAACAACTTATCATCTTATTTATATTGTCTCCTGATCTCATGCCACTATTTCTTATTTTTGGACACTTCTAACCATATTTAGATGGTTCTAATTACAAAATTTGTTTTCCTTGGATGGACTCATCTCATGACATTTAAAAATATTTACCAAAATTCAAACTCTTCCTTTAGGTCATCTCAAACATTTCACATGTTAGTTCAGAGGGAAATTACTCAAATATTCAACTATATATGCATGTCAAGTCAACCTCTTCCTATTGAGAATACATCGAGAATTGATCTAGTACTCACTTGAAAAATCACTATTACACTGAGTAATACATCCACATATCCTTGAAGAACTGCCCTAAATCATCCAAATATAAAAACTCCTCAAATAAACAACTCCTTACCAAGTTTGAATAAATAGGTTGTCAAGTGTTAAAATCCATACACAAAATTACATTGCATGCTAGTATTATGTTGATTGAGCACACACATAATAGGTGGGATAATTACATGCGGTTTGAGACATATTTAGAGTATTGGAATGTAGTAAATGATTAGTCACTCAATTGGGGGTGGTTGAGATCAACTCAACCTATTATTTATAGCCCCTTTTTATGGGAAAAAAGTGTCAAAAGTGGAGATAGGGTTTAAAGGTAAAGGAAGAAGAATTTGAACCTACACATAGTCCCAACCTTCAATGTATATATATGGATATATATATATATATATATGTATGTATATATATATGTATATATATATATGTATATATAGGAAATAACAATAATTTATGGTACAACAATGTGATACATCTCATAGAGACAAACATGATAAAATGAATATATATTTGGTTTCCAAAAGCATCCATAAATTACCAAACACATCTCTACAGGCATAAAAAATAAGTTCTTAGATCCAAATGATCATAGACCCATTGTAATCACTACTAATGACTATACACTATCATAAAGTAGAACATAATTGAAACAAGCTAAGTACCCTATCTTCTAGGTATTTTATAATTATAAAATGTGTAATAAATAAGTCATAATCTATTATTTAAATTCATATTTGATTAATTTAGACATATATTATATAGTCTGAATGATTTTCAATTTTTACCTTGTTTAGATTACTTAATCCAAAATAATATAAAACAATAATTGATGTTTCTATATTATGCTTGCATATATTGAATTTTTTTTGTGAAGGAACATTTTCCATGTTTATATAATACTTCTATCTAAGGTTTTTTGATAATGTCAGTTGAAATACATTCTATGTTTAAAATCTATGTTTCCATTCACATGCATCAAACCTTAATTCAATCATAGACACATATAACATTGCCAACTACCAAGCATAGGTTGGTGATGTTATTGATCTAATAGAAAAACACTCTCATTTCACATTACAAAAAGTCAACAATATTTAATCTCCAAGGTATCCTCATGTCTAATAAAAGAAACCCTTAAATAGTCAAAATGGCCCTCATGAGACCGCCTCAAGTCATGACATGTATATAATGATACTATATATATATGTACTTTACTCCTACATCGATGGGCACTCTTTTGCATACCCATATAGAAAAAAATCCAAAGGATCCCCTTAAATAGTTGAGGAAATAGGCACACCTCTACCCATTTACAAACCCATAAATTCAATGGAACCCATTGAATAATCAAATTGAGACTCACAAGATTGAGGTTTCCCATGATCGATTGAGAGTTACTAAGTACAAAATGAGGATATCACTATTGAGTTAGGTGGCTACCAAATATGATGTATTTATTACCTATTAATTATGACTTCCATGTGTCAGGTAGTGACATGTATAATTATATTATATGTGAGTTATTTTATCTTATGCAGAC
>JARHVA010005209.1:1000000-1055000 GCA_037957365.1 Torreya grandis
AAATCCATGAAGTAAGCATATTACAATTAGGAAAAAGTGGTCAAGGAACCTTTTAGTAGGCTATAAAACAAATTATGAGCCTCATTAGAAATTCTCATGTGGAATACCTTTAGCAATTGTTTTTCATATTTTTACCATTGACCAAAATAATGTACATAGTTAATCATGTGGTTGAATAGGTCCTTATAACTAAAAAAGATAGGTAAATCTGGCAATTTAAAATATTGTGGACAAGGATATTCAAGTATACATTATGCAAGAAATTGATTGTTAAATGAATTCACATTTTCATTAATATTATGGAAATACATTTGAATTTGAAGTATATAAACCTATTTTTTAAGATCCCCAATAGTGGTCATCATAGAAATAATATATTAAATAAAAATAGTCATGTTTGTCATGGGTGTTATCATTGGTTCCATCCCACCACCTTTTTTGAATCTAGGTATATGAGTATCATCATCTTCATAGATAAAAAGTGTAATTTCATGATCACTAAATTTAGGATATGTCAGTAATGATATTGGATCTTTGAATTTTGGTACTTTTGGTATATCATTTGAGTATCTTGGACCATTGGAATAATTTGGTGCATTCCCTTTATAATTAGTTTTTAAATCAATCATAATTTACTTATATATGTGTAAAAAATTTGACAATCATTTAAATGATCATATTGGTCATATTCAACCATTTTTGTGGTGGAATGTGCATAAAGGGCTTGATTAGATGACTTACCTTGTTGGTGACTCATAATTTTTTCTAAAAATCCCAAGCCTTGCTAATTTGTATTATATTTATGAGATATAGGGTGGGTTATACCTTGCTCATGTTTACCCAATCTTTGGAATTTGTATCCATATGTTAGAAAATATCAAAGGCCAAATATCATATGATGGTGGTGTAGGAAATATAGGTAAAGGCTCTTTATCTTAAGATGCATCAAATAATCTCTTGAAATGGTGAGAGTATGAACTTTATTTGAGGGATGGTAGCTACCACCATTTAAATATTTGATATTTGACGCTTTATCACTTGGAAGAATACAAGAGCAATCATATTTATCCCTTCCTTAATAAAAAGTTGGAGAGTTTCATAATCAGAGTCATCAAAGCAATCAATATCATCCATGATGAGAGAGATAAAGAACATAAATATTAGGAAAAATTAGGTGAAAAAAATCTTAAAGGGTATGCTTAGGTAAGAATTATGTTCATAGGTTGAGTTCACCAAATGTTTAGACCTAAAAATCTATATTGGAGTTATCTAGGGTTAAAGGGGATAGAGATAGTCTAGGGTACAAGGGTGATAAACTATATCTATAATAGGCCAATTAGATATTAAACTAAGATATAACATATGTTGAATTCATTAAATTTATATAAGATAAAAATAGTAAGTACAACTATGCTAGATATAGAAATAACAAAGAAATAACAAAGAAATAATGTACTTAACTAGATTTTATGCTGATATAGTTCTACATCTGGAATAGGTACAAAGTAAACTAGAAGATGATTATAGAATAATCACAAAATTATAGATTGAGTGCCTCTATATCCTTTGATAGTACCATCATCTTTAGATGGTTATGTTGATACTACTACCTAAATCAGACATAGGTGTCCTATATGGAATACCTACTAGAAAAGTATTTGACCACTTGGATTCTTCTGGGTTTGTCTTCGACTTCACTCTAGTACATTTATATTTACATCATGGAATATCATTCATGAAATTTCAAAAACCTAATCCTTCATCTTCATAGTGACCTTGGAGAAAAATGTGTTAATGGGCACACAGTGTTGAGTTGATCCCAAATATTTATTTATCAATGAGTGATGCCTACATAGACAATAATTTGAAGAGGGCCTCAAAATGATGTAGTTTTCCCTTATGTTTTAGATTATGTATGAATAATGTAAAATTTGGAAAGTAAGTACAATAATTACCTAGATTATAATATAACAAATATAGCTCTTGGGTTTCTCATTCAGTATTTTAGACCTATGTATGTATTGTCCCTATGACTCATATAGAATTGGGATGAAATAAGGAAGCTTTTCTCACTTGAGTGCTTGATTGAGTGCATTTTATAAGTTGTCTGGTGAGTAGGTAATATGTTTCTAGGTAAAGAATGAATGAGGAGTGATTATGAGTATATACTACTCCTATCAAAAAATAGCTCACATTAAAGCACTTAGGATGACCATTAAGATATGTTTCATTTGAAAATTAGATGAATTTGGGGAACTTGATACTTGTGTTAGAGTACGAAATTTACCTCAACATAGGTGTCTATCCTAGACACTAGCTTACAAGGAGAAAGAAATTAGGCACATGCTCAAAACTTGTAGAGGTGGAAGATAAGCAAATTTTAAGCATTCTAGGAAATATAGTAGGT
Organism: Torreya grandis; assembly: GCA_037957365.1. Taxonomy (NCBI): domain Eukaryota; kingdom Viridiplantae; phylum Streptophyta; class Pinopsida; order Cupressales; family Taxaceae; genus Torreya; species Torreya grandis. Next base: position 1,002,408 of record JARHVA010005209.1, read on the forward strand.
CTAGGTCATCAACATAAGACTGGTTAGAATAAGAGATAGGCCAAGTGGCACAAGATACAATAGATGAGAGACTTTCAAATGTGGTAAATGCTTAATTTTGAGAGGAACAACCAAGGTTTGAGTTTGCCAAGTGTAAAGGATAGAGGTCTTATATAATCCATAAATATCATCTATAGTTATAGGAGTTTTATATTATAGATATATGGCATGTGTAGTTCATGAAAATTTTTTATTAATCTAATGTTGATTTCATAGATGCTATGTTTTTCTATGTGCAATTATGAAAATCAATGTAAATATCATGCATGTTTCATGTTATAGATAGTTTGTTTTTGTGATCATTTTTTAAGACCATATAAATGAAATTTATTGGCATGGGTGGTTTTGGTAAAAATTATTATGTGCTAAAATTTCATTTATCTATTTTTTTGATAAAAAAAGAGAGTTGAAGGTTCTCTCACCCTTTTCATTTATATTTCAAAATTTTACAAAAAATATTTTTTGGCCAAGGTGAAATAAAAATAAAGACCAAAATAGATAAAGACAAGAATGATAAGAGATACAATTAAAAGTAAGATAATTAATTCAAACCCTAAAACCTATTTATACCCATATTGAAAGAATCTACAAGAAGGTACATATTATGCTATAGAACCTGTTTCATAAAAAAAAGAATAAAAAAGTAAAAAAATGAAAATACATCTAAAAGTGGCAAGAAGATAAAAATACAAACAAATATTGTATCTTTAAAAACCTCTCTCTCACCATACAAAATTTCATAGACAATTGGTTCCCACCTTTTGAATTTTTAGGGCTTGATGTAGTTTAATAAGTTTTATTAGCTTCTCTTCACAATCAATTCTCAAACCCACATGATAATCACTAGGAAATTTTGAAGGAATATGAAATCCTTTAGCTAATTCCACCCCTTTCCATTTTTGAGCTGCAAGATACTTATTCAAGAGAGAAAACTTTCATTATCTTGCAATTGAAAATAAATGAAGAGGAGTTTGTAATTTAAATCCAATCCAATCTTTAGTAGCCTTTCTAATAGATTGAAAATAAAAAATCACCTTAAAAAACATACATAAAATTTAAGTGAGAATGAGGTTCTCTCATTTTTAATATGGCTAGAGTGATTTCCCATATTTGACAAAAACCTTTGCAAACTTTGTATAAAAAAAACTTTTCATATCCCAAAAACTTCTCCAACAATTTTTATTTTATCCCTAAGTTCTAAGGAAGTGAAGGAATATTTTTGCATATTCTTCTTTTGATATAGTATAATCGCATATGGCCTAGGACATTCCCCTTAAACACAAGAGGACATTGTTTCTAAAGCTCAGAATAGATCTATCTTTCATACTCACAAATAATATCATTTTAAATGTAAGACATAATAGCTCTAACATTAATAACACCAACCATAATATTTGGGTTCCAAGAAGAAAAATATGGTAACACCAAAATATGGAGATAATATTCACACATACAATTCTTCTCATGCTTAGGGTCTATCTATAATTCCTTTAAAAAAATATTAGGTGAGGTAATATAAGGATACATGTTATCAATAGTTCTCCAAAACCTATATTTTAATCACCTTTCACTCAAAAATAGGGTGTATATCTTTGATGGGGGCCTACAAGCACAAACATTAGAGGCAAAAATGTTAGTCATATAAAGATAAATCTTTAAAGATAAAATCTCCTTATTTTTTGCTTCACCTAACTAAGAAGCCTCCTCTTTAACATTCCTAATTTAATCCCTTAATCATGTAATAAAATATTACAAATTTTAAACAATCACTATTATAGTTACTTTCATTACCATCACCACCCTTCAAATTACCAACCTTTAGAATACTTGGAGACCCTGCATCATCTAGATCCTTTTATAGAGCCAAAATTTCCTCATAAGAATGAATACCATACAAATATTTTTATAAATTCAAAGAGAAATATTAGATTGAAGCCTTACTAGAGTCCATTTATTTTTTTTCTAGCAAAGCCTCTTTATCTGTGTATAGTTCTCCTTCCTCACTTTCCTCATCCCTAAACATAAATATTCTATTTTTAATCCTAATAAAAGGGAGAAGTGAACATTGATAGAAATCATCCCAAGAAATATTTCTGTAATTCATCCCAAGTGCATATAAAAATAAAAGTTTTATCAATCCCTAGTGCTCCAAGACTTTGAGATTGCATTTCTAGACTTATGCAAATTTTTTTTGCAATAGTCAGTACAAAAATGGAAAATTAAAAAACATGCATGTGATAACAGTTTGAAATGATAGGGAAAAAATCAATGAATAGATTCCTTCATACATTTGTTACTTCCATATAAATTCAACAAATTAGGGCCAAATTAAAAGGAGATAAGTTATAGGAATTCACTTACTTCTATATTGCACAATTGCACCTAATTGGAGAAAAGAGTCTCTATACTGATAAGATTTTTTATTAACCAAAAACCATATTTCCCCTATATAAGGTAGGACTATATTCCTGGAAACAACCTATTCATTAACACAAATGTCAAGGATTTGACAAACACAACACCATCCTTGAGTGAACTAGAAATTTTGAAAGTAATAGTAACATTTAACCCACAAAGCTTCTCAAATAAACTCATCCAAGTAACCTCTCTAAAAATTTGATAACATCATTAATTATTTCTTAAACTAGAATGTTAATTTTGCTAAGTTTTATTCATGCCCCTCCCATCATAAAAATGTTTGAAAACCCACAATCCCATTTTAAAAGGAATTTTTTTTCTAGGAAGTGTAGTTAGTGGAAAAGAACTAGAAACTTCAAAATTTAGCGATAAAAATATAATATTTGGAAAAATCACCAAATAAATCCCAGTACCTCAGAAAATATGAAACAAATACCTCCTCCACATATAAGTTATCATAAAATCAATCCAAAAACTTAAGGAACATAAAATAAATAGCATTCATAATCATAAATAAGGATTTTTAGCGTAACAGGTTTATGCCCCTAATCACTCCATAATTCCCATTTCATATCACATCAATAAGATAGAACCCACATAAACCCATTACATCCCAACCAATGATCCCAAAAAATGCAATATAGAATGAATTCCATCATTTTTTTGAAAAATTAAAAATGAAACACATAGCATAAACAAGTCCTTATAATTTTAATAATAAATATCTTTATGACTAAAAAGGTGCAAACCTCAAACTCTAATGACAAAAATACAAAGAGGAATAAACCTTCCACAATTAATTATAAATCTCAATAAATCCCTGAGATAAATAATTTGGATTCCAATTATGAGAGCACATTACAAAAACCAAGGCATAATTAAATTCTCAAAGCCACTAAAGAGACTTTCAAACCTTAAAGTGGTTGTGACCAAAAGATTATAACTATGTCAAAAAGGGGTAAATAAATTCCTCTTTTTAAAATTAATCTTTGCAATAATTTTAATTATTATTATTATGAGAAATCCATTTTTTTAAATAGATGCAACTTGAGTTATATTCACTAGGCCATAATTACCAAGATCTATAATCATATCTTCATTTGATATTGAGAAGAAGAACCCTGAATCCTTTCCATTTATATAAAAAATTGACATGTGTCATGGTTAACACCTTTTATAGCCTTCTAATCTTTTAAAAAATATGCGAAAGAAATGCAAAGATACTTCATCAACCTAAGACTTCTTTTTCAATATTGACACATTGATGGTTTAAAACAACTTCTCCATTACCAATATGTTTCTCCAAATTCCTCTTCATGAGAACTTTATTTGAATCCCCCTTGAAAGGATCCTTATATAGCACAACTTTAGTAAATTTTTCAATACTAAAATTGTTCTAGAATCTTTAATGAGATATATTTTTGTGAGAGGTAAAATTAGTAACTTGTTGAACACTTATAATTCCCTTTATTTCCTTGTAAGAAACGTCATCAACATGAGAGTTATTCTACAACCTTTGATCCTCTTTTGAAATATTAGTAAATAGATTATCCCAAAACCCTTTTATAATAACACCCCTATTAGATAACCAACTATTCTCTTTGGAAAATTTATAAAAGTTCTTCATATAAAGTTCATTATTACCTAGTGTAGTAGCCATTATTTTTGGTAGACATAACAAAACCATTTTCCTTGTTAGGAATAATATTCACCCTACTATAATTTCTTGCCACATGATGTAGAGAAGATCAAACCTATATATTGACCAAATTTTAACTTCATGTCAAAATTTATCACCCCCTCTAGGTTGTAAAAATATTGTCATGTATTTTCATGGTCCTAAATGGTCTTTAAGACTCCCATATGGTCATATTTGTCCTTGTCTAACATTGTCCAAAGTCTAATATTATTTTCACTTATCTAATCCTATGGGTCAAGTACAAAGTTTTAAAATAGTCAAACATGGTCAAAGGTTTAGTTTGGTTTAGGGTCATTATTGTTAGGATGTGGAGCTAAAAGCTTTAACTGGTGCAAACAGGGAGGAGGTTGCTGAGTTCTAGGGAGACCGGCATCGACAGAGTGCAGTGCATAAGGCAACTGATGACGACAGGATGGACAAGAAGGAAACTGACATCGGCAGGAGGTCAGCCGACGTTGGCCATCTCCAGGTAGATAGGGACCGACGTCGGTCACTTGTGGCAGTTCTAGAACTACTTGTTCCACGGATAGTTAGTTCGTTGAACTAAGTGTTTGCATGCAAAGGCTATCTTTGGTCTTGAGTTGCATGTCTAATTATTGTAATTAAGATAGTCTAATTATTGTATGCATGAGATCTATATAATAGACTCATAGGCTGTAGTGTAAACTTGTAGCTAGGGAGTAAGAGAGCAATAAGCTCCTTCTGAGAGAAGAGAGCAATGGTGTGTTCCTCCTAGTGCCACAGTACCAAGGTGGGTACTGGATTAGAGAATCAATAGGGTTCTTCATATTCATATGATCTTAGTCAGCAGATGAGCATGGCTTCTTTTGGAGATCTACAATGGTGAGTAAGGTCTAGTGATTTGCAGGTAATAGTAGAGAGCAAGAGATCTACTTGGAGTACGGTTGTGTACTTGACGTACTGGTAGCGTGTTACTGACTGGTTGGAGAGGTGAACATCAATTCTATATTAGAATTGATTGTTGGGACCAAGAGAGAGAGGGAAGAAGGTCTTGAGGTGTGGCGAACCTTTGAGGTGGAGGAAGAAGTGGCATCTTCCTTATTGTATATTCTTTTGAGTGATTATTAATACAATTGTGTATTGTCTCTCATATTCTTGTGTTGTTTCATATTTCTAGTTACTTATTGATTCTGGTTAAATTTCGTGTTTAGTTGCTAATACAAGAAGTAATCATATGTGCTCTATTGTTGGAGCAAGATCCTGACATGTGGTATCAGAGCATGTTTATTGTTTTAGGTTCCTGACAAGTGGTATCAGAGCTTTTGGTTGGGTTGACTAACAAGTGGTTCAGATTTGGTAGTGTTTTTGATTACAGGTCACTCACAGAGGTTTTAGATTGAGTGGGAGTATAGCAATGGCAGAAGAAAGTAAGCTATGAATGGAGAAACTGAATAACACAAATGGTCTGATTGATGGAAAGAAAGAGCAGGTAAAAGGAGATTGTTGGTCGGTAGAAGATCAGCGTGTAGAAGTAGATGTTGCAGGGGTCGTTGCACAGGTTGCTCTGGATAAAGTAGAATCTTTGTTTACAGATTCTTTTTCCTCTTTCCACGTAGCTCGAAATAGAGCATCTTTTCATGGGTATGTCTTTGGAGACTTTGGAGAGATTTATTTAGGGGTTTGAGAGCCTTGTTAGATTATTGACAAAGGGGAAGTGAAGCTGAAATTGTAGACGGATGACACATAGGGGTTGAAGGAAGTCATGCAGGTACCAGTCTTGGAGATGAGTCTAATCTCTTCAAGAAATTTGGGTGATGGGAGATGCACTGTAACTCTCACAGTGGATACACTTGAATTAGATGGTGGTAAGAAAGTAGGTATCCTTTCTCTATCTACTTATATTACTGATTCACCTTTTGTTACAGAGATGTGGCTTCATAGGCTTAGTCACATATGTAGAAGGAGAATGCAAGTTTTGAAGTGGAAGTCAGATGTCTTTGACAAGCTAAAGAACTAGAAAGCCTTGGTTTTCATGGAGGAGATAACAGACAGAGATCAGGTGAGGAAACTAATTTATTTTGAGTAGGGTTGTGTTAATTTTAATAGGGTTTTGACCCAAAAAGAGCTCACAGGTAAAAGTTGTCACTCACAAGGAAAACACAGAAACTGACGTCAGTTATAAAATTGACGTCGGCATCCTCACAGTGACCAATGTCGGCTATGTGCAGACCGACGTCAACAAAATAGGGATAGGTAAAAATTGGCGTTGGTCATGAGGACCGACATCGATGAGGAAGCAGTCGTAGGGAACCGACATCGGCCGGGTGCAGGCTGGGAGATGGCCGAGATCGGTCACTGGAATGAATGTTGGGTGGACAACAAGCTGTCAACAAGTCTCAAACACTCATGTAGAGGTTAGAAATGGTAAGTGAACCTCATATTTGTTGTTCACCTTCTTTATTATTGCTTACTGATGGTTGAGAACCAGGAAGATGTATAGAGGCAATGTAGGTAGAATCCAAAAAAAGTGGGAGCATGGCATGAATTCTTCAGAAGAGAACCAAGCAAGAGATTTGGTAGATTTGTCAGCTAAGAGAGAGTGCTGGGAGAGGAGTGGATTCCCTTATTAGAGAAGAGAGTGAATGGATAAGTGAGACAGAAGGCCAAGGTACATGGTCTTGAAGAAGCTGTAGGATAGTGGTACAGGTTTGACAGGTGGATGACTAAGCATAGCTTTAGTGAATGTTAGTGTAACTATTGTGGTTTTGTCTTACCAGGATGATGTGTCACGACATCATCTTGTTACTGTATGTGGAGTGGTTGCTTATTGCAGGTTTACATATGCAGGGAGTTCTCTGAGCTAAAAGGTAAAGTTAGTTTCAGAGGTATGTTATGAAGAATTTGGTAGCAGAAAAATTCTTTAGCATAAGAGACATAGAGGATCATAGGTTGATTTTGTCTCAAATAAGAAGCTGATGTGAAGGTGTTGGCGAGGTTCAAGATGCAGAATCAGAAAGCACACCAAGGGCTGGATAGTTCAAGCAGAGCTTAGAACAAGTGTTCGAAATCACATGAGGTCTAGTGTAGACCTGAGTTTTTCCCAAGCAGTGGGAGTTGTCAGAAAGTATGGAGCCAATTTGAGGAAGAGGTACTGAAGGGTAGTTCAGTGGATTCTTATAGGGATCAGTAGCAGGTTGACATGCTATGCAGGGTCAAGTTATTTTCTACATAGGTTTGTAGATGCAGATGTGGCAGGTTACTTGGATGACAAAGGCACAAATTTTAGAGCATCACAGGGTGTGGTGGTTAGTCTTCAGGATTGATCTTGAAGAGGGATACAAGCTAGGGTACAAATTAGATAGTGTATAGTTATAGGTACAGTTGTAGCTATTTATCTCCAAGTGGGAGATTTTTAGGATGTGGAGCTAAAAGCTTCAACTGGTGCAAACAGGGAGGAGCTTGCTGAGTTCCAGGGAGACCAACGTCGACAGAGTGCAGTGCACAAGGCAATCAACGATGGCAGGATGGACAAGAAGGAAACCAACATTAGCAGGAGGTCGGCGGATGTCAGCCACCTCTAGGCAGATAAGGACCGACGTCGATTGCCTGTGGTAGTTCCAGAACTGCTTGTTCCATGGATAGTTAGTTCATTGAACCGAGTGTTTGCATGCAAAGACTATTTTTGGTCTTGAGTTGTGTGTCTAATTATTGTAATTAGGATAGTCTAATTATTGTATGTATGAGATCTATATAATAGACTCATAGGCTGTAGTGTAAACTTGTAGCTAGGTAGTAAGAGAGCAATAAGCTCCTTCTGAGAGAAGAGAGAAATGGTGTGTTCCTCCTAGTGCCACAGTACCAAGGTGGGTACTAGATTGGAGAATCAATAGGGTTCTTCATATTCATATGATCTTAGTCAGCAGATGAGCATGGCTTCTTTTGGAGATCTACAATGGTGAGTAAGGTCTAGTGATTTGCAGGTAGCAGTAGAGAGCAGGAGATCTACTTGGAGTACGGTTGTGTACTTGACATACTGGTAGCGTGTTACTGACTGGTTGGAGAGGTGAACATCAATTTTGTATTGGAGTTGATTGTTGGGACCAAGAGAGAGAGGGAAGAAGGTCTTGAGGTGTGGTGAACCTTTGAGGTGGAGGAAGAAGTGGCATCTTCCTTATTGTATATTCTTCTGAGTGATTATTAATACAATTGTGTATTGTCTCTCATATTCCTGTGTTGTTTCATATTTCTAGTTACTTATTGATTCTGGTTAAATTCTGTGTTTAGTTGCTAATACAAGAAGTAATCATATGTGCTCTATTGTTGGAGCAAGATCCTGACACGTGGTATCAGAGCATGTTTATTGTTCTAGGTTCCTGACAATTATAAATGGTTATTTGTATGCCATTAATACCATTATATCATGATCTAACTCTTTATTTGACTCTTATATGCAAAAATTACAATTTGGCCACCTTTTGTTCCATTTGGAAGAGTTGAATGTACCACTTCAAGAAGAATTTTTTTTCAAGAAGATTAAAAATGTCCCTAAGTTATAAATTGGTCAAATAATGTTCAGGGGCAGTCAGAGTTTGATAACATTTATAGTTTAATGCCTAATATTGGTAAAAGGATACTTTAAAATCACTTGTAAGGCCTTATAAGATAATTTTTATTTGTAAATAGATTTTAAGTGTCCATTGGGAACCCTCATATCATTTTACATATTTGGAACAAGTTTTAGGTCCAATTGACACTCTAGACACCTTTTCTCCTCTATCATTATCTTCATAAACTTAGGAAGGAAAATTTGAATTGAATGGTATGGCCATGAAAGAGAGTTAGGAGATGAAACCCTAGGCCATTATTAGGGGTCCTGGTAATATTGAAATAAGTGGAATTGGTTTGAATATTGGTGGATTATTATTTATGAACCATCACTAAAAGTGACAATAGGTCACTATGGCCCATTCATCCAAGAGGGGTCTATTCTTGCACCTATTTCTCCACTTTCAAAATTGATGGAGAGGAATGGTTTTAAAGGTGGTTTTTAGAGGTTAGATAAATCCATTTAATTTTGGTTTAATTAACCAAATTATATCCCGGAAGTGCCTTCACTTGAAGGAAGAAGGTCTTGGTGTACAAGCTGTTCTAGTGGATCCTACTGCAAGTTTATATTTTATCTTCATGGTGATCATTCTCAGAGGTTTTTAATGCTTCATCAATCATGTGATATCCTTTAGTTTCATGGAATTCATGTGATTTTTTCTGGGAGATGTTTCTTATTCATAATATTCAAATGTGATGTGCTTTGGGAACATGGTCAAGGTTTGAATAGTCTACTTTATTTTGATTGCCATTTTGGCTCAAGTATTAGAGACCCATCATGGGATAAGATTATGAAATAACATTTCACTACTATAGACATGAGATAATCAAGATAAGAGTCTAAATACACCTTCTAATGAGATCCAAGTGTTTCCTTTATATGCATTTGTACTGACTATAAAAGTAGATGGGAGATGCTCAAAGTTATAAACAAGGATTGATACATATCCTCATGTATTCATGTTTCTATAACTACCTCACTTCCCTCATCAAATTCTTCAAACTAACTAAAAGGATCTAAGACTACACACATACCTCATAAGATAGATGACTACACCTACAAGTTTGTATAGACTAGTCAAATGAGTTGAGGGTGATTTGATGATTGGTAAAAATCTCTATGATACATTGAAATAGTGATAAGAAGTGTCATGTAGTTGACAATGTTGAAAAGTTCAAAAAATCAAGAGTGACTTTATATCCTATACAATCAAGTAGAGACCTACAGGCCCCAAGCATGTAGGTCCTTATTTGGGAATAAAGTAAACATCATTCCAACTTAAGATCAAGTAAATAAATTGGAACCTAACCTCTATGCATATGGAGATATATTCCAACTCATCAAAGAGAAACTAGGCCACTTAAAGTCAAGATGAGAATGAGATTGAGTTGGTAGTCAAATAGTCATCGACAAGACTATGTATGGACTATATATGGGAACAAGTAATAAGTAACATGGAAACACCCTTAGGGTGTTAGCAGACCTTGCATATACAATGGAATCATCTCCTTTTACCTAGGTTATTTAAAGCATCATGACAAGGTTGAAAAGACTAAGATTAAGATCTTGAAACCCCTATACCTATCCCTAATGAGTACCTAAAGCCATGAATTAAAGGTGTGAGATAAATTGCATATAATGAGAAGAGATAAAGGTGTTTGAAAATGCTTTAAACCTAATCAAGACTATAGATGTGTTCAATAATATTGATGATGTTAGTAATGTGTATCTGAGGTCTAAAAATCAAACACAATCAATATGTTTTTAAAAGGCCACCTACTGCCTATTTGAAAAACCACTCCATTTTTAAGATGAAGAGATGATTTTTTATGTGTGAGAGAGGATTTGAATCCTAATTGAAGACTTAAATCAAGTTCAAGTCCATTGAGGAAATTAGTGGTATGAAGGAGAGATCTTGAAACTCCTATACACAGTCATGATCCTAATAGGCACCTACATGTGGCCAATGAGAAATAGGCTAGTCTCAAGTCTAAAAGGATGGGGAAAATGAATATGGAAGACACTGAGGTATATCTCAATTGAAAATATATCATAAATTCATTTTTATACCAAAATGAAAAATGAGGAACCTTGACCAAACTAAATTCCAACTCTCTACATACAGTCAGCCAACACATACATGTCTACCTACTTAGGTAAGGGTTTTGCTTGATTGAAGAAAGGTAATGGATTGTGAATAGGTTTGAAATAAGTCATTTAGAATGATATATAGTGTCATGGAGATCTCATATAATCCTTAGACCTAATATCAATATGAGAAAAAGATCAAAACATAGTTTAAGACCTAATGAAGCCTAAGATACACATAATCACTAGCAGACACAACCAGTCATGAGGGAAATTGAAGCTTTGAGGCCATCATAAGCATAGTCACACTTTGAGATTTAGTATAGAGTGTGGTAATGAGTATACCAAGGCATCCATGGTTAATTAAAAGCTACACAAGTAGTGTATATACCCACTATTTTGTCTCAGACCTTGCCTACTCCATTGGCAAGGGGAAGTCATGAGACCAAGGGGTCAATTTGAGCTCAAAAGCATTAAAAAAGCATTTAAAACCCCATTAAGGGCCATTGAGGAAGTAAATATAAATTAAAATGTAATCAATATACTTTTAGGTGGAAATACACCTCAGTTTTCCATCCATTACCCTTGAGGGTTAACAAGGAGATGATAAGCCTATAACCCCAAGACCCCTGACTAATATACCAGATGCATAAAAACGAGTGATGAATATTTAAAAGGAATTTATAATAATGTATAATATTATTTTAAATGTTTATTATCTCTTCCCAAAAATGGAATTTATTTTTCAGACCCAAAATTTAAACTAGACCTCTTTCGAGTTCAAGAGAGGTAAGCATGCCACCCAATGAGCAACTTTACATACTCATACTAGATATCACACTCTAAATGGGAATATGAGACCTTTTTTATAGTTTAGGAGGTAATTAAATAAGGTTTTCCAAGTGGAAGGAGTTCAATTGGTGATTTTTTCTTAATAAATAATTATTAAGACCCCAAACAGGTCTTAAACCCTTTTAAAACCCTAATAGTGATCAATCAAGGAAAAAAGACCTATAAAAGACATATAATGCCAAAATTTTATTATAAAACCTATTTTTTATTATTTATGACTATAATTAGGTTCCAAACATGTACTTTGATGCTGATGTCACTTTTATGGACTATCATAAATACCCTATTTTTCATGTTTTTTGGTGTTTTGTAAGTATTTTGAGAAGGGGAGAAATTAAAAATAATTGGATGAGGTAATTTTATATTATTAATAAATATTTAATCCAAAAAAAATTCATATTATATTGTGGAGGTGATCAAACAAGACTCATTTTTTGAGGCAGTCTCAAACAAGCTCAAAATGGGACTAGGTGACAAGGTGATTTCATGGTTTGCATACTTCCATAGGGTCTCAAGACCTCAAAATTGACATGAAGGTTGTTTGATATCATATTAAAAGTTAATAACATTATTTTATGTGATTTAACATGTATGAAAAAGCTTTGGAGTAAGAAAATAGGGTCCTAAGCAAGGAGGCCTAAGTGAGGCCTAATTCAAGAGAGAGAAAGGAATAAAAAATAGGCTTACACTATGAGTCAAAATATGAAATTTGGTATGGAGATATAATAAATAATGGGTCATATAATATTCACTTTTTTTCTCATTATTATTTTTACAACTCTATATATAAGGAGGTTGACAGGTTTTTAGGGTTACAAAGAAACTACGCCTAGTGAGGGCTCAATGAGCAAAATGAGTTATTAGGAGTTTCTATAGGAACAAAAATAGTTTTTTTAAAACCTAATAACATAGTTTAATACAATTAGTTGAGATAATATGATTTTAATAATATGAACTTGAGTTTTAGGCCACTCAGACCAAGATAGGCATGGGAAATGAAAATTTTTAAGACACCTATGCACATGAATGATGGAATGTCAGATCAGAGGAGTTTATTAAGGAATGGAATATGTAAAATTAGTTTTATAAGATAATTTCATGTAAAATTAATTATTTTAAAATATATTTGTCACTCCTTTCATGCAAAGAATGGTAATTTTCAAGGAGCTAGTCAAGGTGTCAAGCCAATTTATAACACCTATGCCACTTGGAGGGTTGGATCTTCTTCAAGAGTGAGACACATGGCCTTGGATATTTTTATTTTATCATAAATAAATTTATTTTTTAACCCATATGGACACTTTTCATTCCTCTTCAACTATGCCCTTCTCTATCTCTCTACATATTTCTCTATATAAGCAACCAATTTTGGCTAAGTTTGTAGAATCTAAATCTGGTATGGTGAAGCCTTGCTAGTCTTAGTACTATTTTTTCCTTTGAATAAATTATTTAAATATATTTTTAAGTTCATAACTAATTTTATAAATATGTGAAGTAGTGCATAGTTGAATGACAAGTGATAATCATCTATCTTTGTGTTCACCGTACTCTTTCATATTTTGTGCAAGTAGTCTACTCTCTAAATAGGTCACATGAAGTGTAATAAGTTTATTTGTATGTGTATAAGTTTTAGGAAGAGTATTAGTGTATCCAATTATACATATTTTTCATCCACATATAAAAGTGCATTGCATATCATATTCATGTTTGAAATACTTATGTTAAGGAAACCTTTGATGTTGAAGTCAGGTTTTTGAATCATATTTCATAGTGCAAGTATATGGTGGTCTTGTGGGGATTAAATTGGTGAATAAAATCACTAGGATAGGTTTAATTCATGTTTTATATCTCCCTTTTAATCCAAATAATATTAATAGTATAGGTGATGAACTTTAATAGACATATCAAAGAAGTTATCCCTCTAGTCTAGAGGTTAACCCTACTATAGACAACCCATAGTTATATGGGAAATCCCATGTTTCACTTAATTTGGATAAGGATTGAAATACCTCTCTAAGGGTAAAAAATTGAGTGACAACAATTCTATCACACCTAGTGTGATGATTGTCTCAAGAACTTCTTGTTAAGGTGAATGCTAGTCTTGACAACATCACAGTTGCATAAGTGTTTTATACTCAACATTTGGCAACTCCACTGAAGGTATAACATCTATTTGGAGACCAATTTATTATTTATTTTGTTCATGCTTCATGGTCCTTACTAGATCATTTTTTGGTAGAGGTAATTATCCCATAAATTCATTCCCTCATCCTAAACTTCCTCTTGAAGTTCAATTTCTTGAGACTATATTGACACTTGAAGATCCTAAAGAACATGAAGACTTTGAATTTCAAGAAAAGAAAGAGAGTTTGAAGGAAACATGGCTAAGCAACATGCTTTCTTGGATTTTAATACTAAAAATCCCATAAACCTTAATGCCTATGATGATATCCCTCCCAATGCCACTAAGAGTGTCTCTTGTTTCAATGAGGAAGGTCATATCACCCCAAGTGAGCATATTAGATACATTTATAACTTCTAATTTTTTCATAATATCACTAAGATTAATATAGCAATAAAATTTCTTTCTATGTATCTTAGGGGAAAATCCATTTATTGGTATATAACCTTGCTGGGAGGGTGCATCACTACTTAGAATGAGTTTGGAGAGTTGTTGACTCAAAGGTTTGAGGACAAGAGTGATCATACATCACCAATCCATCAATTGAATGTTTTTCAAAGAGGGCATAAGGAATCCATGAATGATTTCAATGAAAGGTTTGAAAGGACATGGAATAGGCTTCCACCTCTCATGAGACCCCCTACAAGTTTTGTTTTCCTAACTTATCTTAGAGGTATTGGGACCGATATATCTATCATGTTGTAGTCCATGGGTGGATATAATTTACCTAAGTCCTATGATATATATATTAGAGAAAAGAATGGTTTGATTCAATTTTCTAAACTCCCTCCAAAGGTCTCAATGCCCATCTTGACTAATATATCTACTACTCCTCTAAGCCTTACTCCAATTTCAAATCCAAATAGTAAGTCTAAAGCTGATCCAAAGAAATCAGATGATGCCATTGATTGGAAAAAAAAGTATAAATCCTTAGAATATTTGATTAGGTAACCAAATAAACAATTTATATCTCACCAAAAATATTAATACTACCCTCCATAAGCAAATATTTTTCCACCTCAACATAATGGTCAAGGGAGGGGACAATGTTAACCTAATTTTAATAAGCAACCTAATGTCTATGATCCAAATTTTGTTCCCACCATAAGAGCCATGGTTCTAGTCAATAAAAATATAATTAAAGGAGAAGATTGTTAGTCTCAAGGATAATACATGAATGTTAATGATGGTGATGATTAAGCTTTGATTTCTCAAGGAGGGCCTACTCCTCACTTGACAATAGAAGATGATAGCTTCATGCAAGTATAATCAAATGGAAAATGTGGTAGTCAAGGAGTAAGCTTGAAAACCTTCTAATTATAAGATAGATTTGTTCTAAATTAAAGTACCTAAATTGAAGATAATATGAGGTCAAAGATAAGATATTTTGTTGATGTTCAAGATGTGGATAAAAGTCCAAACAATCCTCCTTCAAGGCAATAGGGTATGAATGCAAATGTGGTAGCCTTTACAAGTTATGCAGCTCTTCAAGATCAGAATTTGACAAAGGTAATAAATCCTTCATTACCTCAATTTAAAGGTACTTCATTGACTCTAAGTATGAAAATAAAGTATAATGTTGCTTCTTTAAATATCATTAACTTTTTGAAGAAAACTAAAACAATTATATCTCTTTGGGAAATAATCAACATGCCTGATTAAAAAGAATTACTTTAAGAACAACTATCCCAACTCCATATCAATCCCCAACTATAAAATCACATTGGTTTATCACTTAAAAATTAACCTAATCATATTGTTGAACCCTCCACCAAATATGAAAATCTCCCACCTTTCTATCTTATCCTCATTGTGGGAGATAAGCTAGTTCTTAATTGCATTGTCTATAGTGGGGCAAGCACTTTAGTCATGCCCAAACTAGTTACAAACAAGTTGGGATTGAAGTATGATCCATATAAAAAAAGAGTATTACAGATTGATCATACACTAGATAAGTTAATAGGGATTATCAAATGTTTGAAAGTGTTCTTGCATGAATGTCCAAGCTTTCCAATTTTACAAGACATAGTAGTGGTGGATCAGCCTACACAATTTGCCATTTGCCTATTAAGGGACTTCACTTCCAAGAGAGGAGAGTATGTATTAGCTAATTGGTCCTTATTATAATTTTTAATAAGGTATGGAGCAAAGGTGATTATAATAACACAACCATTGGCCAAGTTTCACATTGAACCATATGTGGAAACAAGTTCCAATCTGAATTTTACTATCAATGAACAAGAGGAACATGTCATAGATGATGGGGGATATTACAAAATTGAAGGTATTTCTGATCTCTTATTGGATGAATATGGTGTTGAGACATACAAATATGATCCCTATGCTTCAATGGAAGGGTCAAGGCTTGGCACATATATCATTCATGATGAAGGTGATAAACATTTTGAGGTAAGTCTTAATGGTCCTAGGTAACTACTATATTCACATAGATGATTATGATAAGTATTTAGGTGTGATAGATCATGAGGATGTCAAAGACAGTGCAATTTTTCCTACCCAAAATGAAGAAGTTAATAATTATGACATCCATGAAGAAGATGATGATCTATGGCATTGATTTCATGTTATACTTTAAGAGTTTGAGCAGATAAGTAAGATAACTCTCCTTCCAAAAGAATATGAACTTGATAATAAGGTCATTTATTGACCTATTGATCATGATAAAGAGGTTCAAGTCACTATCAAGTAGGCTATAGTATTTTAAGAGTTAAACCAGACCAAGGTATAAGTTTGTGTGGTTGAGGAGCAGCCTAAACCTCAATTTGAGATTGAGTCACTTGCAAACATGATTGACTAATAAGAAGGCAAGAATGAAGGATTTAAACATCAAGTACATTATGGTCTAGATGAAGGTGAAGTTGAGGAAGTTTTCATGACTCCCGAGAAGCAAGTTGACAAGCATCAAATGAGAATAAAAGAGATCAAGTAGGATACACTATCAAACAAACCTAAAGAAGAGCTAAGAGGATATTTGAATGAAGTTTCAAGTGGTTTACTTGTAGCTATCAGAGGTCCTATGAGTGGTAAGTCTTTTGATCATCTTCACAAGTATATTTTTTGACAAATATCTATCATATGGTGAATTATTCTCATGGAGTAGCTTTGACTCAAGAAACATCCTTTTTGATCCTAGTTGAAGCAAGAAGAAGTGTTTCATTACCTCAAACATGTTTTGAGGTCTATATATTGTAGGTTAGGTGTGTGGTTTGAGTCTTTTGTGTGTATTTTCCATAAATGATTTGGCATAGTGTGTGTTTCTTTCTTATTGTGTACTTGGTGTGAGTTTGATATCTTTAAAAGGTATATCAGTTTTAGATTGTATCATAAGAGAGACTCTATTTCCCAATAGACATATAAGGCTATTGGTCCATTAGCATTGCAGGCATGCTACCCCTATGAATCACCAAAAATGTTGACCAAATTTTGACCTCATGTCAAAATTTATCACCTCCTCTAGGTTGAAACTCTATAGGGTTATACAAATATTGTCATGTATTTTCATGGTCCTAAATGGTCTTTAAGAGTCACATATGGTCATATTTGTCCTTGTCTAGTATTGTCTAAAGTCTAGTCTTATTTTCACTTGTCTAATCCTATGGGTCAAGAACAAAGTCTTGAAATAGTCAAAAATGGTCAAAGGTTTAGTTTGGTATAAGGTCCTTATAAATGGTTATTTATATGTCATTAATATCATAATATCATGCTCTAACATTTTATTTAACTCTCATATGTAAAAATGCCAATTTGTTCACCTTTTATCCCATTTGGAAGAGTTGGACATAACAATTCAAGAAGATTAAAAACATACCTAATATCAAAGATTATTCAAATAATGTTTAGAGGTAGTCAGTGTCTAACAACATCTATAATTCAATGCTTAGTCCTAGAAAAAGGGCACTCTAAAAGCACTTGTATGGCCTTACAAGATAAATTTTTAGTTGTAAATAATTTGTAAGTGTTCCTTGGGATCTCTTAGATCATTTTACATATTTGGACCAAGTTTTAGGTTGATATGACTCTTAAAACACCTTTTCTCCTTCATCCCTTCCTCTAAAAGCTTAGGAAGACAAATTTAAACTAAATGGTATGGCTAGGAGAGAGAGAGATTTAGAAGCTAAAATTTTTGAAATTGTTATAAATCCTAATAATATTGAAATTAGTGTCATTGGTTTGAATATTGGTGGCTTATTATTTATGAATAATTTCTAAGAGTGACATCAAGTCACTATGGCCTATTCATCCAAGAGGGGTTTGTTCTTTCACCTATTTATCTACTTAAAAAATTAATAGAGATGAATGGTTTTGAGGGTGGTTTTTATAGTTTAGAGATCTCCCTTTCATGGTGGTTTCATCAGCCAACTCATCTCCATGAAGGGCCTTCACATGAAGGAAGAAGGTCTTGGTGTACAAGTTATTCTAGTGGATCTTGCTACAAGTTTCTATTTTGTCTTCATGGTAGTCATTCTCATAGGTTTCTAATGCTTCATCACTTATATGATAACCCTTATTTTCATGGAATTCATGTGATTTTATTAGGGAGGTGTTTCTTGTTCATAATCTTCAAGTGTGATGCTCTTTAGGAACATGGTCAAGGTTTGAACAATCCATTGTATGTTTGATTGCCATTTTTGATTGATTATCAGAGATACATCATGGTATAAGATTTTGAAATAACATTATACTATGGAAACATGAGAGAATCAAGATAAGAGTCTAAATACACCTTCTAATGAGAGCTAAGTGATTCCTTCATATGTAGTTATATATAATATAGATGTAGATGGGAGATGCTCAGAGTTATAAACAAGGATTGATACATCTCTTTATGTATTCATATGTCAATAACTACCCCATTTCCCTCATCAAATTGTTCAAATTGACTAAAAGGCTATAAGACTACACACATACCTCATAAGATACATGACTACACCTACAAGTTTATATAGAATAGTTAGGTGAGTTGAGGGTGACTTGATGCTTGGTTAAAATCTCTGTGATACATTGAAATAATGATAGGAAGTGTGATGGAGTTGAAAATGTTGAAAATTTCAATAACTCAAGAGTGGCTTTGTATCCTATATAATCAAGTAGAGACCTACATGCCCCAAGCCTATAGTTCCTTATTTGGGACCAAAGTTAACACCATTGTAACACAAGATCAAGTCAAGATAGTAAAACCTAACCTTTATATAGATGGAGACAAATTCCAACTCATCAAAGAACAACTAGGTCACTTACAGTTAGGATGAGAATGAGATTGAGTTGGTAGTCTAACTGTCATCTATAGGACTATGTACAAGTTATATATGGGAACAAGTAAGAAGTAAATTGGAAACACCCCTAGGGTGTTAATAGACCCTACATATATAATATAATTAGTTACTTTGACTTGGGTTCTTAAAATCATCATGATAAGGTTGAAAATACCAAGTTCAAGATGTTGAAACCCCTATACCTAGCCCTAATGAGTACCTACAACCATAAATGAAAGGTGTGAGGAAAATTGCATAAAATAAGAAGAGATAGAGGTGTTTGAAAATTATTTAAAAATAATCAAGACTAAAAACATGTTTAATACCATTGAATAGGTTAGTAATGTGTAAGTGACGTCTAAAAACCAAACACAATCAAGATGACCCCAAAAGGCCACCTACAAGACTATTTGAAGAACTAGTCCATTTTCAAGATGGAGAGAAGATTTGTAATGTATGAGAGGGGATATGAATCCTAATTTAAGACTTAAATAAAGTTTAAGTCCATTGAGGAGATCAGTGGTATGAAGGAGAGATCTTGAAACTCATATACACAGTCATGATCCTAATATGCACCTACAAGTGGTTAATGAGAAGTAGGCTAGTCTCAAGTATAAAAGGAAGGGAAAAATGAATATGGAAGACAATGAGGTCTATCTAAATTGAAAATATGTCATAAATTCATTGTGAGACCAAAAGGAAACATGAGGAAGCTTGACCAAAATGAATTCCAACTCTTTACATATAGTCAACCAACACATACAAGTCTGCCTACTTAAGTAAGGGTTTTGCTTGATTGAAGGTAATGGATTATAAAAAGGTTTTAAATAAGTAATTTTTAATGATATATAGTGTCATGAATATCTCATATAATCCTTAGACCTAATATAAATATGATAAAAAGATCAAAACATACTCTATGACCTAATGAAGGTTGAGATACACATAGTCACTAGCAGACCTAGCCAATCTTAAGGGAAATTAAAGATTTGAGGCCTTAATAAGCATATTAAAAATTTTATATTTAGTAAAAATGGTGGTAATGAGTATAAAAATTCATCTATGTTAAATTAAAACCACAAAATTAGTGGATATACCCCCTATTTTATCTCAAACCTTACACACTCCATTGGCAAGGGGTAGTCATGAGACTAAGGGGTTTGTTTAAACTAAAAAACATGAAAAATGCATTTAAAAAAACATGAAGATAATTTTATGTAGTAAATAGACATGAAAATGGCATCAATATACTTTTAGGTGGAAACACACCTCAGTTTTCCATCCAATACGCTTGAGGTCTAGCAAGGAGATGACATGCCTATAACCTCAAGACCAGTATAATAGATGCATATAGAGGATTGATGAGAACTAAAAATGCATTTATAATAATTTATATTAATTTTTTTAAATGTTTATAAACTCTTTTCAATAATGGAATTGATTTTTAAGACCTAAAACTCAAATTAGACCTCTCTCGAGTTTAAGAGAGCAAAGCATGCCACCTGAGGAGCAACTTCACATACTCATACCATATATCACAATTTGAATGGGAAGATGAGACATTTGGGATATTTTATAAGGTCAGTAAAAAAGGTTTTAAAAGTGTAAGGAGGTCAATTGGTTATGTATTCTTTATGAACAATCAATAAGACCCCAAACAGGTTTTAAACCATCCTAAAACCCTGTTAGTGACTAGTCAAAGAAAAAATACCTCTAAAGCATAAATAATGACACAATTCTATCCTAAAAACTCTTTTATATTTTTATGACTATAATTAGGTTCCACAAATGTACTTTTATGCTAATGTCACTTGTATGAATTACCATTAATACCCTATTTTTCATGATTTTTGGTGTTTTGCAAGTGTTTTGAGAAGGTAAGAACTTAAAAATAATTGGATGAGGTAATTTATAATTTGTAATAAATATTTAATCCCAAAAAAATTCACAAGATATTATAGAGGTGATCAACCAAGGTTTGTTTTCTAAAGCAATCTCAAACAAGCTCAAAATGGGACTAGGTGACAAGGTGATTTCATGGTTTGCATACTTCCATAGGGTCTCAAGACCTCAAAATTGTTGTTAACGTTTTTTATATCCTATGGAAAGTGAATCACATGATTTTTAGTAATTTAAAATGTTTTTCATAGGTTTGGATCAATAAAATAGGGTCCTAAGCAAGGAGGCCTAATTGAGGAGAGAGAAAGGCAAAAAAAGGGACTTCCACTTAGATTCAAAAGATGAAATTTGACATGGAGATATAAAGGAATAATGGGTCCTATAATATTCAATTTTTTTATTATTATCATCCATAAAAATCCATATATATGGAGGTTTATAGGTTTTTAAGGCTACAAAGAAACTAGGCCTAGTGAGGGCTCAAAGAATAAAACTAATTCTTGGGAGTTGTTATAGGAACCAAAATGGTTTTTTTCAAACCTAATAAAATATTTTAAGACTATTCATGGATATATGATTATTTTAATAAGATTAATTTGAATTTTAAGCCACTTGGACCAAACCAGGCATGGGAAATGAAGAGTTTTAAGACACTTATACACATGAATGATGGAATGTTAGATCAAAGGAGTTTATTAAGGCATGTAATATGTCCAATAAGTTATGTAGGATAATTTCATGGTAAATTAATGATTTTAAATTCCATTTATGACTCAAATTTCATGCAAATAAGGGTAATTTTCAAGGAGCTAGTCAAGGTGTTAAACCAATTTGTAACCTCTACACCACTTGGAGGGTTGGAACTTCTTCATGAGTGAGACACATGGCCTTATAAGTTTTTTTGCACTATATCATAACTAAATTCCTTATTTTAACTCACATGAACACTTGTCAATCCTCTTTTACTATGCCCCCCTCTCTTCACACTTCTCTATTTAAGTAGCCACTTTTGGCTAAGTTTGTAAAATCTACATTGATATGGCAAAGCCCTTCTAGTCTAAGTATTATTTTTATGTAGGAATAAATATTTAAATCTAGTTTTGTGTTTATAACTTCTTATGTAAGTGTGTGAAGTAGTACATAACTGAATGATAAGTGATAATCATCTATCCTTGTGTTCACCTTACTCTTTCATATTTTGTGCAATTAGTCTTCTTTGTAATAGGTCACATGGAGTGTAGTTAGTGTCTTTGTATTTATCTAAGTTTAATAAAGAGTATTAGTGTTACTGGAAAAAATTAGCCTACATACCAAAATCTATCTAGTCCAAACTAAGAATTTGAGTGGGGTCTTGATTGAAGAGTGATCCAATGTCACAAAGAGTAGACAGATTCTATGAGAAGATCACTTGCAGTTTTGAAATTTTGAAATACTCTAAGCAAGATTAAGTCTAAATTTGGTGATCTTAAATAGATAGACCATCATTAACACATCATGAATAAATGAACTAGTTAGTCTAGTTGCATATTTGATATATGCACTTAAGAGGTCGATCAGGGCCAAAATATTACATGAACATGAATTTATTCATTCTTAGATCATCCTCTAAAAATTTCATATCTTGATGTCTTTTCTATATCAAGTTATAGAATGGGCCTCCAATTTCATTTCAATTTTTCTCCTTTGGTTGGATGAGCCTCATAAAGTAGGTAAATATCAAGATAGTGGGACTAGATCCTCACATTTTAGTAGGTGTTATCCACCTCATTGAAAAAATATTTTTTTATCTATTACATTTGATCATTTCCACTACATCAAAAAAAAAAATATCATCACTTCACTAGTCACAATCTTTCAATTTAGTCTTTTTAGTGTAACCTTTCTAAATTATTTATATCTGGAGTACATCACCATTGTCACTAATGACTAACAACCCTTTTACATGCTTTATTTTTTCCTACTAAAATAAAATTTCAATTCTTGAGTTAGCAACAAAGTTGAGATTGTGATTATCCTCCATCCAATTCCTTTAGCCTCATGTGGATTCAACTCACTCAACCATACTAAATCTAATGATTTTAAGGACTAGAGATCCCTCCATGATGTACATCAATGGTTTTATAATTGAGTTTGTTTTTAATAAGCAACCCCCTTACCCTTAATAAGCAAAAACCAATTTTATGGGTGTTGGGTATAACTAAAAATGTACCCATATAATATATATATATATATATATATATATATATATATATATATATTATTAGCTTAGTTTTTATAGAAAAACAATTGATTATCGCAAATCATAAGGTTTTTTATGAAATCTTTTTGCAAATACTATTTACACACATGGAAACTTTTTACGTAAAATTATTACCTATTTTAAAAGATAAGATATTAATTAGGCCTTGAGATAGATTTAGGAAACATTTTAAATGTTTCATAAATTATAATTATTACACACACACAAACCTACCTACCTACCTACACACACACAATTTTTATAAATTTATAGTTTTTTATGATCTAAAAATTTTAAATAAAAAACTAAACCTTAACATTTATATAAAAGTTGTTTCTATTTTATTTTCCATCTCACCATTTTATGATTTTTTAAAGCACCCCAACCACTAACCTATTTTAAATGCATTTGTAGTTTATTTTTAAGTTTGTCTCTACATGTGGGTTGTGCCTAAGGATATTTTTGTGCTACATTTATATCTTTGGATTTGTTTTGTAAATATATTTATTGTTGTCATGTTTTTTACTTATTTCACCATACTAGATGCTTCCTCAGACCATTCTCACTATTCTTTTGGGTGACACATTTAGAAGATAATGTCAAGCTCCTCAAATTTTAATGCACAAATGTTTTCTCAAAAGAAGAAACATTAAAAATTAGGAGTCAAATCAACAAGAATGAACTTTCCTATTCAAAATAGAGATATGATTATGAGAATAAGGAAAAAAATGATACCACATACAAAATGATTGCGTGAATCAAATGATTAATTGTTGTTACAATGCAAATCATCTATCTTGTTTCCTTTTATATAACACCTCCTTTACAATGTTAGCTCTGATATTTTATGAATTCTCCTCTTTAGGGAATTCTTATCATGCATGTTTTGTATGTATGTCTTTCCCTATGTTATTGTTCATTTATTTACTTTACATATTAGATGGCCTGCACTTTTACTTGCTTCCTCAAATAAATTATTTATCCTTGCTTCTTAAAATTCACTAAATATGGCATAAATTATAATTACTTTATATATTATACAATAAATTCTATGCCATATACTAGAAAATTTTCTTACAGCCTCTCATTGTGTTCTAATACCAATGATAGGCAAAATTTACTTGTATTAGGATAAAATAATTATTAACATCATCAAAATATATATATATATATATATATATATATATATATATATATATATTATTGATATCCTAGATTTTAGGATATGATACCTATCTACTCCCTATGAACTCTCAATCATTCACCTATCTATGAGTGTTCACATAACATATAGAAAATTAAAGTAATGACGAGGTTCTCTCATTTTTAACATGAATGGAATGAGTTCCCATCTCTAAAAAAAACCTTTGTAAACCTTGTATAAAAATTAATTTCCATATCCCACAAACTTCTCATTTTTTAAAATTTTAGCCCTAAGTTTTGAGGAATTGAAGGAAGATTTTTTGCATATTCTTCTTTGGATATAGTACAATCTCATATGGCTTGGGATAACCCACCCCAAGCATAAGAGGACATTGTTTATCAATCTTAGAATAGACCTATATTTCATACTCACAAATAATAACATTATAAATATAAGACATAATAACTCTAACATTAATATCACCAACCATAGGATTTAGGTTTCAAGAAGAAAAACATGGTAACACCATGGAGGTACAATTCATACATAAAATTCTTCTCATGTTTTGGGGCCATCTAGAATTCCTTACAAAAAATATTAAGTGAGGTCATATAAGGAACCATTTATCATTATCTCTCCAAAACATGTCTTTTAATCACCTTTCCCTCAAAACCAAGGTGTATATCTTCATTGGGGGCCTACAAATACAAATATTAGCAGTAAAAATGTCAGTCATATAAAAAAAGTCTTTAAATCTAAAATTTCCTTATTTTTTACTTTGCCTAACTAAGAAGCCTCCTCTTTAACCTTAATAATTTCATCCCTTAATCATGCAATAAAATCCTGTAAATTTTTAATAATAACTATTATAGTTACTTTTATTAGCATCACCACCCTTCAACTTACCAACCTTCAAAATACTTGGAGACCCTAAATCATCTAAATACCTTTTTAAGGCCAAGATTACTCATTATAAGAATGAATACCATGAAAATATTTTTATAAACTGAAAGAGAAAGATGATCTTGAAGCCTTAACAAAGACCATTTGTTTTTTAATCCAACAAAACTTCTTTATCTATGTATAGTTCTCCTTCCTCACTTTTCTCATCACTTAAAATAATTTTTATATTTCTAATTATAATAGAGGGGATAAGTGAACATAGACATAAATCATCCCAAGAAATGTTTTTGTAGTTTGTCCCAAGTGAATCTAAAAATAAAAGTTTTATCAACCCCTAGTGTTCCAAATCTTTGAGATTATATTTCTAGACTTTTGTAACAAATTTATCCAATAATCATAGCATAAAAATGGGACATTAAAAAATATACGATGGTGTAAATGTGATAAGAGTTTGAAATGATATGAAAATAAAAATCAATGAATATACTCCCTCACACATTTTTTACTGCTATATAAATTTAACAATTTAGGGCCAAATTAAAGGGAGATAGGAATGCACTTACTTCTATCTTACACAATTGCACCTAGCTGGACAAAAGAGTTTCTATGATGATAAGATTTTTCTTGACCAAAAAATATATTTCCCCTTTATAAGGTAGGGCCATAAACTTGAAAACAACCTATTCATTAACACAAATGTCAAGGCTCTAAAAAATGTAACTCCATCCTTTAACGAGTTAGAAAATTTGAAAGCAATAGTAATATTAAACCCACAAAGCTTCTCAAATAAACTCATCCAAATAACCTATCTAAAAATTTGATAACATAATTGATTATTTATTAAACTAGAATGTTAATTTGGCTAAGTTTTATTCATGCCCCCTCCCATCACAAAAATATTTGAAAAGACATAATCCCCTTTTAAAAGGAAAACTTTTTCTAAAGTGTAAGCAATGGAAAAGAACTATAAAATTCAAAATTGAGTGATAAAAATAGAATATTTGGATAACTCACCAATTAAATCCCAATGCCTTAGAAAATATGAAATAAATATCCCCTCCACATGTAATTTATCATAAAATCAAAACAAAAACTTAACATAAAATAAAGTCATAAACAAGGATTTTTTTGTATAATAAGTTTATGCCCTTAATGATTCCATAATTCCCATTTCCCATCAAATAAATAAGATAAAATCCACATAAAAACATTACGTCCCAACCAATTATCCCAAAAAATACAATATTATATGAAGTCCATCATTTTTTAAAAAATTAAAAAAGAAACACGTAGCATAAAAAAGTCCTTATACTTCTAATAATAAATATCTTTATGAATACAAAGGTGAAGTCTTCAAACTCTACTTACACAAATCAAAAGAGGAAAAAAATTTCCACAACTGATTATAAACCTCAATAAAACCCTAAGAGAAATACTTTGGAGACCAATTATGAGAGCACATTAGAAAAACCAAGACATAATTAAATTCATAAAACCACTAAAGATACTCTCAAACCTTAAAGTGGTTGTGACCAAAAGAGTATAACTATGTCCAAAATGGAGGAAATAAATTCCTCATTTTAAAATCAATATTTGTAACAATTTTAATTATTGTTATAAGCAATCCATTTTCTTTAAATAGATGCAACTTGAGTTATCTTCATTGAGCCACAGTTACCAAGATCTAGATTCATATCATCCTCTCATAATGAGAGAAAGAACCATGAATACTTCCCATTTATATAAAAAAATAAACATGTAAATTAGTTAACACCTTTTATATCCTTCTAATCATATTCAAACTATGTGAAAGAAATGCAAAGATACTTCCTCAATCCAAGACCTTATTTTACCACATCAATACACTGATGGTTTAAAAAAAAGTCTCCATTACCAATTTTTTTCTCTAAATTCCTCTTCATGAGAACTTTATCTAAATCCACCTTGAAAGGATCCTTCTTTAACACAATATTAAATTTTTTAATACTAAAATTTTCCTAGAATCTTTCATGAGATATATTTTTGTGAGAGGTAAAACTATTAGGCTATTAAACACTTCTAACTCCTTTTATTTCCTTGTAAAAACCT
The DNA here is from genome assembly GCA_037957365.1 of Torreya grandis. Lineage (NCBI taxonomy): Eukaryota > Viridiplantae > Streptophyta > Pinopsida > Cupressales > Taxaceae > Torreya > Torreya grandis. The sequence continues at coordinate 1,029,799 of JARHVA010005209.1, forward strand.
CATCAAAATGAGATTTATTCTATAACCTTTGATCCTCTTATAAAACATTAGTACACAAATTATCCCAAAACCCTTTTATAATAACACTTTTATTAAATAACCAACTATTCTCTTATGAAACTTTATCAAAGTTCCCACTATAAAGTTCATTATTACCTAGCGTAGCAACCATTATTTTTAGTGGCCACACCCAATAAAAATCATTTTATTTCAAGACTAATATTCAACCTACTATATTTTCTGTCCACATGATGTAGAGAAGAACAAACCTAGCATCTTTTTATAACCAAACTTTCATACAAAACCCTCTATATGAATACCCTATCATTCTCATAAGAGAGATATATAAAAATAATTAATCGTTCATTTTAAAATACATTTTAATCCTTACATAGAATAAGGAATTACTCTTGAAATATTTGGAATCCCATGTATAAAATATATGCAAAGAATCTTTAATTTTCCTTAAAGTTTTGAGATTCCAGTATTCAACTAGAAACTCATATAGTGACACCTATTACCCACATTCTTGGACATTAACCTACCTCTTAAAAATTTCTTCTAAAACTTGTACATCCATCTAAAAATATTTTAAAATATATTACTTAGATTTTAGGACTTGATCCACATAAAATAAATCATGAAGCAATCATTGGTGAATAAGATAAAGTATTCATATCTACCCCTTTCCAATTCTTCTTGATCCAACCCACAAAATGAATACCCTTCTGAAGCTTACCAAATAGTTTACCAATTATTGATTTGGAATCCAACTTAATCCTTGATTTCTCCAAATCTTGATCTTGAAAATAATCTCTTGGAGCAGGGTAAAACATTTGGATGTGAAAAATAGATGGTAGATGGGATTTAAAAGTTGATACAAGTGGAAATTTTAAATAAAAATATTTCTTTTCAAACTCCATTGTAGACGTCATCCTCTCCTCCAAAGAGAAACAAAAATAAGATACCATATGATAGTTTATGCCAGAATATGAAGGTGTAAAATAATTATAAGAATATTATAAATATAAACAAAGATCAAATATGAATTCCTGATCATGATTCAAATAAAAAACTTTAATTCTCTAAAAAATCATTCCCTAAAGTGGAATAAAGACTATAAAATACAATAAAGAGATATGAATTGGGTTCATGAATTGAACCTAGATAACCTTCCTTATCTTGATATAAAATTCATCTTCAAAATGTCGAGATATTGAACATTCAATGTGATTAGAAAGTGAATTATTTGAGTTGGCCAATTTAAGATTATACACAAGTTCAACCCATTCAAAATAAAAATTTTCTTTGATCATATAAATATAATTTACAAAAATCAAGGAGATAATCTCTAGAGTGATAATTTCCTAAAAACAAAAATACTCATATTCTAGCCATAGTTTTATAACTTCCCCCCATTATTTATAAGAACCTTACTTTTTGAAGAATCCCCTTCATAATTTTCCATATAAAATCACCCAAATTCACCCTAATCATATTTAATATATCTTTCTTGATCCTTCATATCTATTGAAAATAATTTTTACACAACCAATTATCATACCCAAACTATAGTATGTATTTGTTGTCTTTATCAGATGACTCAAATTCAACCCCTCCACCACTAATTGTAAACTAAAACTAAGGGAAAAATTTATTAATTTGAGATACTTCTTCATCAAATTCAGAGTTAGAATCATATAAATCATCTCCTCCCCTTTATTTTGTTGATATAATGCCCTAAATTGATTTAAAAACCAATCGGTATGACCCACATTCTCAAATCCCTGATCATATATCAAATCCAAATCATGATCACATGCTACAACCTTTTCCATGGACTCATCTCCAACATCTTTGTTAGCATTATCAATATCCATCATCCTCATTCTCCTTTCCCGCTATAGTATATCTAGGGTAAATATACCTTTGGACAAATACTATCCTCCCTATTTTAGATGTTGTTGAAGCAATATATTGTAAATATTCTACGTTTCCTTTCCATAGTTAGAGAATTAAAATGCATATAAAGTAGTTATGTTACTAGTAAAAATATAAGTTTAGAGTTGTATATATTGACACCAAGCTTCACAATCACCAGTAGCATTACTGACATGGGTGGTAGTAATAAAAAATGTTGTTCATGGAGGCTTAATATTACACATGCTTTATTTTTGTGAGAATTAAGGAAATAAACATGCATATCATGAAGGGTTTATATAATATATGTTTTAATTTTTTATTCAAGAATCAGGGAAACAAAAACATGCATATCATGAAGGGTTGATATAAAATATGTTTTAGTTTTTTTTGAAGAATTAGGTAAAGTAGTGTGCACAAGAAGTTGTTGTGATATTAATCATGAAGCCCTTTTGCTGGAAGATGCCCAAGGATTGAAAACATTATAATTAAAATAGAAAATAATAATCTCACACTTTAAATAATAATTAAAATGAAAGATAATTGTTGACACTCTTTTTTGGGTCATACAAAATATAAATTAATTTGGTATAAAGTAAATTAATATCAACATCATCATATTACAAATAAGTGGCTTGCTTGAAGGATAAGATAATTTCAACATATTTGTAGCCTTATTTTTACTTCATGGAGGTCTTATTTCCCATGTCAAAAGAAATTTGGAGAAGAAAATAAAAAATTGTTATTAAATGAATAAGTTAAATAATATTAAAGTTATCACATGCATTAGCCTATTTAATTTCTTGAGGGATTTTTTTTTTTTTCATATTTATAGTTTTTTCCCTATCTTTATAGGGAGGCCTTTCTTTCTTGTTTTGATAAAATTATGTAGAAGAGCACGTAACATTGTTTCTAGATGAATAATATTTATTAATATAACAATTTTTGAACACAAATTCATGCATTAGTATATTATAAAAATTTAAAGGTAAGTTGAATTAATGAATGAAATAAATAATTATTTAATAACATTTACAAGATCTGATAGTCTATAGGACCAAGATCAATATAACAACCAGCTGACACAAGGTATAACCTGATAAATGTGCTTATAATGTGTAATTGGGATCAGTAATAAAAGTGTACATAAACAACTTATAATTAAAACTTCCAATAAAATTAATGCCCAAGGAAGTTCATGATGTTATATTTAGTGTTTGTAGGGTAACTTGATTGCTTGTTGAGGTCTTAAAGGGACTGAACACTTGACGTGAAATATGTAATGGTAATAAACATGCCATTTGATATTATTTAAATCCATTTGCCAATAAATTATAATAATTTAAACGTAAGTTGATAAATTCTCTTATAATGCCTAATGTGGACCAATAATTTATAACTATGCAAATGTGTTTAACAATTTGAAGAATTTAAAAAATAAGGTGAAATAATTTTTATGATTACTTTGGTTTTATCTATCAAGTTGTTAAAGATTATAAGACTTAGAGAGGAAAGGTTTACAACAATCTTTTTTAAGTGGGCATGATTTATTTTTAAATAAATAATGTATTTTTATTTTATTTATTTCTTTACATTTTTTTATTTTTTGATAAATAAGTACATGTAATTTTGGTGTTTTATTTGTCAACTCAAATCATCGGTGACGATTTTTATCTAGAGTCAAAAATATTGAACATATTTTGGATTATAGTCCTCTAAAGCTTGTTGAAATTGTTGTCATGAGACTTGAGTGATTTGATAATTCACTATGTGTGTAAAAAAAGAGGTGATTGACCATTATTTGTTAGTTTTTATATAATTTCACTATTTATTTTGAAGATATCCATGATGAGGAAATTATAGATGATGCACTTTATATTCCACCATTATTTTTATGTGTACCAAAATGCATCTAAAGGGAAAAATGTTCATTATAATTTTATTATCATGTTTTAAAAAAAATATAGTTCTTGCAATACTTTTTCTAACATTTAGGTCTATAATATGTATTCATGGTATCTCTAGTTATATTCCATATAGGCTATGTTTATTTATTTTTCTTTTGTAATGATATAGATTTGAAAATTTTAAGGCAATTATTTCAACTAGTATTCAACATCTTTGGTCATAATGCTAGTGGTTTTTTATATTTTGTTTTTTTAGTTTTAAACTAGTATTTGTGCTTTCAAATATTTTGGAAGTTATTTAATTTTTTCTTGGATCGTTAATTATTGAGTTACCAAAGTAATTTAGCTTTTATTCGATATCTTATTTTGTCTATGTTGAAACTAATTTAATTAAAACATGGATCATTTTTTCACTATTTTATAACTCTAACATGATGAAGCTATTTTTGAAGTATAATGACAAAAATAAATTATGTAACAATTATAAGGATGTAGTGCTAATGAAATGTACCAATCTATTTGGCTGAATGTATCTCTCTCTCTCTCTCTCTCTCACACACACACACACACACTAATTCTCACCTAATTATTAATAAAAATAATTATATACAATATATCTACAATAATCAAAACCAAAAAATAAAAAATAAAAAAAATTAAGAATGTACCGATTAAAAATAATATACTTGGTATTAAAATAATCTATGTAGTTTTAAAAATTATTACATTTCACTCATACCATATATATATTTGATAACAATGATGAGCTAAATAACTATACTAAATATGACATTATTATCAAAATTGAAAGGAAAATTGATAACTTCACTTATAATGCCTAATTTGGATTGATAATCGATAACTACCAATCTTTTTTAATGTTAAATTTTTAGCTAATTTGAATCTATAATCTGAATCTCCCACCATCTAATTATAAGGAAGGAACATGCACTTGTTTTAATGTAATTTTTACATTACTTCCAAGAAATATTATATTGTTAATGTTAATTCACATGATAATATATAAATCTAAAATTTTCATTGATCTCTCTATTACTATCAAGGACTTGAGTTGGAGTGAGGAAATTTAGTCTTTCATATTTTAAAATAGTAAGGAGATTTATAGTTTTAATATTATTTATTTTATTTATTGTTTTAATAGTGATTCATTTTATTAAGAAAATAATGGAAATGATGATGATGAATGGAAGCAAAAGTAAAAGAAACATAGGGCAAGAGAATGGAGATGAAAACAAGTGGGAAACAAAGTTTTCAAATATAGACTTGAAAAGGGAGAAAGGAGATGGTGACAACGAAAGGGAGATCACGTGGACAAATAGATTTAAACCCATGTCAAGGAAAGTATTAACATAAGGAATATTTTATGAGAGTGGTAACAGTTCTAACTTTGCTAACTCCAAGCAGATGCCAGGTGAGACTTCTTGGTGTGAAAGATTGATTGGGTTAATGGGCAAGAAGGAGATTAAACTAGTTGAATATCTAAAAACCATTTAAGATGGAAAAATTATACATGTTGAAATCACTTCCTCTCTCATAAATCATGCTTCATCGATGATGGAATCATATTTAGTTAGAAATTTCATGGAAATGAGGCCAAATATAGACTCTTTTAGAGCTTGGGCAAAAGAAAAATGGTGCATGAAAGGGAATATGGATATCCCAAAAATGGTTAATGGATTATTCATGATTAGATTAAATAACCTTGAATATAGTGTTAATATTCTTGTAGGGGGTCCACGGTTCTTTAGAAAATATGGTCTTTTTCTCAAGAAATGGGAACCAGGATTTGAACCTGAGAAGGAGAGTATTAACCAAATGCCCATATAGGTTAGACTAACGAGACTCTTAATTAAGTTTTGGGAGGAGGATCTATTTTCAAGTAGAGTTAAATATTTTGGGTACCTCATAGATCTAGATTCAATGACCAAGGCAAGATCCAAACTTGCTCATGCAAGGTTTTATGTAAAAACATTAGTATGCTAAGATTTACCAAACTCAATAGTGTTACACACCCATTTTGGTGTAAAAACACATAAGATAGAATTTGAAAAATCTAACATGATGTGCGATAAATGCCACAAACTGGTGCATTCAACAAACATGTACTTTATGATTCACAACACAACAATCTGGAAAAGAAAGTGATGAATCTCATAAGAGGTCCTATTTAACATATGTCACCTAGGGACTTTTAATCACTAGTCAGTCTATGTTTAAGTTTGACATTATGTCTCTTGAACCTAGTTAATACCTCCTCAAAATTGTTGGCTTTGATGTGCAAAGTTTCATAGGGACTAAGTTGATTCTCATAAAGTAGTTCAGGTAATTGCTTGCTTTTTAATTGCTTGGAGACCTTGTTATTAGGGTCCCACTACCTTAGGTCATCTAGCTAAAATCTAAAGTATTTTCTATGTTTATAAATAGTGTCTACATGTCTCCAATCTTGTATAATAGTTCTACCAATTTTCAAAGGAAAGGGATGGAGGATGCCTTTCTTTTTCTCATTTACTGATCCTGGCCCTTTGTGTCTAGTAGTTTTCTAGATGGAAATTAGCACCAAAGTAAAGACACTATATCCATGTGGCACTAGTGTCCCCAAAATGACACCTTTGTCATTTACCCTATCTTTCTTGAATGAATATATTTTCAAAGGTAAAACCCTCCTAAGGTAAATTTAAACATCTTTTATTGTCTACACAAGATACACAACACTATAAATACATCCCATTTAGACCTCTATCCACTAGATGTAAATTAGATGCAAAATATCTATTCAAATTTGAAACAATTTGATCAAAATCTAGGTTATTAATCCCTGTAATGATTTACTTGTGCATACTACCATCTATAACCACCTTGATCTCATATTTCACATATTTCCAATCTAAAGTACACTCAAGGCATTTAAGACCACTATCATTCTAGAATCACTTAAACTTACACTAACACTTAGGTGGAGAGAACTACATTGGGTTTGATCCCTCCTCAGAGTATTGGTATGTAGACAACTCTATTTATGGCAGGGTGTTGAGGATGTCCAGTTTATCCTACTAATGAACACACTTTTTATCTCATGCCTTAGAATGAGGATTAGGGTTTGCATCATAAATTATCTATTATAGACACAATATATAGTTTTAAACTTCATGCATGTAGGAATAGATTAAAAAAACATAGATACAGGTGTACCTAGAATTTTAGAGAAGTCTTACACAGTAAATTAGTGCCATTATGAAGATACTAGATCTACATAGTGCTTATGCCCAAATGTGGTGATACTGTCCATGAGGGATTATGATATAGGGATCTAGTTAATGAAACTTAGACCTATTCATATCTTAGTTTATAACACTTAGATCATCCATATCAAGTGTTTTCCAAATAAGTATTTATTTGCATATATTTATTACTATTTTTATAAAGTCAAAGCTACTCAAAATTTGTAACAAATTAATGATTATTTTATACATATCATTTCACTGATTTAGACTACTTGAACCTTTAATCAAAGTTAGGATTTACATTAATAAGACACTAAAAGGTTAAAATATGATGATTGATTTTTCAAAAGGTTACTTGATATGTTTTATTTAATTTATAAAATTTTCCTTTATAAAATTTTGACATGATCTTCAATAAAAAAGGCATGGATTTGATTTGATGTTTCATCTATAACCACTTTGATTTTATCTATGTAAGTTTTAAAAACATTTTTATTAGTGTTATAGTAACCTATAATGAATTTTGTTATTCCCTAAAGAATTATTAGAGGTTCCTTGATCTTGGATGGGAGGTATGGATTATTCCTTAGAAAGAAAATAATGTAATTATTTAGGATCAAAATCAGGGGGAAGCTTATATCCTAGACCCAATGATTGAAACAAGACTCCATTTTTTCCTTATGATGTATTTTGTGACTTGGAAAGGTGGATTATTATTAAAACTAACCATATGACCATGTTATTATTGCTAAGGCCCCTCATCCTCAACCTTGTCATTGATTTTAACATGATGTTGTGGGTTTTTGAATTAAAAAGACTCATTACCAAAATTTTTTGCTATGAATTGAGGATTATTCAATAAGTCCATTTTTATTGTGATGAGATACATTACTTTGGAAGTTTTGACTCAAAAAAACAAGGTGAAACACTAAAATACTTGAAATTATAGATACCTGACATGTTTTGAAATTTATTTGACCTTAAATTTTAGGCTTTATTTAGATTTTAGGATTTGGATTCAAAGAATTTAAATTTGGTTTTCAATCACAAAAACTTCAAATATTTGGTCTTCATAAGGATATACAAATAAAATAAGATAACAAGCAAGCTCTATTTTAACCAAAAAGAAACATTCAATACACAAAAAGGGATAAAACTAGGCAAAAGGACTTGAATGTATTATAGGATATATTATATATTAACTAATCCATTAGAAAGTGTTAGACCAATTTTTTATAGCACTAACTATGGAGATAGAACCATAACCATAGCCAACTTAACTTGGTTTTTTGGGTAAGTTGAAAGTAATTTCTCAAAGCTAATCACTTGCCAGTGCACTACAATTCATATAGATGAAATGGATATCCTATTATTAAGGTTTATATAATTTTTTATAATGGGATTCCTATATATAAATTTTAGTACATGATACCCAAAACTATGGAATAATCTTATTTAATGGACACCCACAAATTGGTCTAGTTCTAATATGCCCAACCTAGTCATAATATTTTAGTAGATTGATGTCAAAAAAATAAAACTTTGAGGTCACTATTAAAACCCTAGGCATTAGAACATGGAATCCCATCACATCATAATGTGATTAAAACACACAATTGATTAGGCACTTAAAAAATGGATCTTTTATTTGTATATCCCGCTAGTATATGGGGTTTGGTATATTATGTGGTGGTGAAATCCATGGTCGATAAAGCTCATAAAAAATTAAAACAAAGATGTTGGCACTTGTATCTAATTTTTAGGTATCATCACCAATGTGATACCAAATAAATAGCATACACATAAGTGTAACTTAGGTAACAAGGTCACAAAGTTATTTTTTTAATTTTTGAGTATCATCACCAATGTCTTACCAAATAAAGATCATACATAATTTTGTGATACAAACAAGAAGCAAGTTATTTATAATGGAAAAAATGTGATCTAATTACTATAAAATTAAAAGTGTTTTAATTTATACTTTGAAATAAATTAAAAACTTAAAATACTCAAAGTTATCAAAATGAAAATAAGATTAAGTATATATATATTTTTAAAAACTTTTAGCTTTAATTTTGGATTATTTGACAAGCGTCCTACACAAAAAATTAGTAAATCAATTTTACAGAGATAGGCAACCTAAAAGTTAACTTAAATGAGTCAAAAAATAAGATAAAGCCAAAAAACTAATTTTTTTGTAATGAAACTACTATTATTCAGAAAAATGAGAATAAAAAAATTGTAAAAAGTAAAAAAATAGAGATAGGGAAAGAGAGAACAAAATCATTATGAAAATGGATAAAAACACTGAAATGAAGGATGAAATCACTATGCCTCAAGATGAACTCATTGAAAATATGGATGAAATCACTTACCTATAAAAATATAGAAAAACACAAAAATAGAGACTGAAATTGCTTCACAAAGAAATAGTTTTTTTCAAGGTAAAAAAAAATGCTACAAAGTTTAACAAAACTACTAGGCTAAAAAAATCAAAAAACACAAACAAAGAAATAGATAAATAGAAAATGAAATCAATGTAGTAAAAGATAAATTCACTATATGGTTAGACAAAACCACTAGAAAAGTTGACTAAAACCACTAAAATGTTTAATGAAACCATTAAAAGTTGATCAAAATTATCACTTCATAGACAATAAAAAAATATAAAATAGATGAATAAATTAGATAAAACATTAAACATGTGAATGTCATAAATATAAAAAACCAAAAAATATAAATAACAAACAAGAATTAGGAAAAATACAAGCAAAAATAGCTATTTAAAAAATGTTTCACCTAAGGATGAATCCATTATCTTATATAATAAAACTATCGTTCAGGTGTACAAAACCTCTATTTTGTAGAGAAAAATAACTATTATTTAGGTGACCATTAAAAAAACTTAAAATTTGGAAAAATGGACTTGGAACTACAACAAAAACCCTTCCAAACCAATACTAAATAGATATGCACTTGGAAATAACTCAGAAAAATCTAAAAAATCATACTAAATGTAATTATGATGAATACAATGTGGGAAAGGTCCCCCTGGGCATGCTATAATGTGATATCTAAATTTATAGTCTAATTAAAATAGGAATGATAATGCAATTTATGAATCTTATTCTAAACTAAACCAACCTCTGATAGATCAATAATAATGAAAATGAAACTAAATAACCTACACAATGAAATACTTACAATGCATGTAAAATATCATCACCTTATCCATTATGAATAATATGGATTTTATATTTATTATTATAGTGGGTGTTCAAATTCATCTCCAAACAATGTGAATTAGGCAACATGTAGGTACAAATGACTTGGATTCTCTATGGATATATAGGATAATTTTGATAAAAAATAGATATCTTGAATGTGGATGATGAAAATTGATGGATTTAACATCAATTAATAGGAATTTAGGTGGTGATATGAATTATTGGGAATAATCCAAGTTTATTTAATTATTATAATAATTATTGGTCAGATTTGAGTACTCATCTCCATGGATGATGATTAATTCCCATGTATGTGAGAGGAAGATGGAGAGTTAGTTGGTAGTTGAAAATGTCTTAGGAACAAGTCAAGGTATTTGAGTGACTCACCAAGGTAATTGAAATGTTCAAATGTGACTTGATAAGTGGTTGAGAAAGTTGAGTTGGTTGGAAGACTCAACACTTAGTTGAGAGAAGTCTAGAAGATGTCTAGATGAGATGAAAATTTCAGATTTTAAATAATTTTGAAGAATTATATGTGCATGATTAATTAATTAATATATATTAATAAATTATTTTAAAAGGGATGGAAATGATGTTAATGGGGAATCATAATTTGGTATGGGAATTGATTTATTGTGTCAATTTTAATCAAATTTAATTACAACATTAAATGTGGAATAATTTAGGTGTCTACAGTTTATATTTAAAAGTTTAGTGTAGTCATTAGTTTATATGTATTTTGAATAGATCAATTAACTAATCAATATGAGTCTTTTTATTAGTATAAATTTTAAATAGTTTCAAATTTTAGTCAAAATTATGGTTTAAAGTTTTCATGTCCTTTATTTGTGTCATTTTGTAAAAGTACAAAGTCAAAATATCTCAATTTGGAATGGATGTATTTTTGGGCAAAATTGATGACCGAATTTAGGGGAGGGTATGTTATAATTTTTTTTATGAAATTGAGCCTCAAATATATATTTTTAAAGTAATTATCAATAAATAATAGGATGGAGGAAATAGAGGTTGGAGTACTTTCAACATCCTCTCATCAGTCCTTAGCGACAAGGCCATAAAATTGCATTAGTGGCACCAATGTGCTAAACTAGCTAAATCCAAGGATGATTCTTAGTGGTAGTAAATATAATATGTGTTGTGTATAATTAAGTGGAGAAAATTGTGTGCAATGGATACATAAGACAAATATTAGGAATTAATCCTCATTTTTTTATTTTCAATATTTTTTTTGTTCTTATGAAAATAAGTGGTATAATTCCTAATTCTCAAAATTATGTACTTGAATAACTATTGTGTTTTGGAGATACATGAATGAAAGATGGACATATGTACATTTAATGTTATTAGTTACCACACTAATGAATTTGATGAGTTCCATTCAATGAATGGTTTATAAGAGATAAATTATTATTGGTTTAGTTCCCACACTAATTAGGTTGATGAGTTCCCATTAATGAATAGTTGATAACAGGTAGATGACCATTTATTCCCTCTCTACCTTTATGTATTCTTGTAAAAGACAAATTATCATGTAATTACTAATGGGGGAATGTTAAAAAATTTATTACTCACAATATGATTGTAATTAAGTTAGTAGGTTAATAATATTAATGTGTGTGAGTTTTGAATAAATTCATGTATATATCCTAAGAGAAAAAATATATTTATTAAGAGATACTAGGAGATGATATGATATATTTTAAGGAGGGGTTGAGAGATATGAGGGATTTGTGATTAAATTTGACTCATTGTATTAAGGAGATCACACTCCTATATATTGCAATCTCTCATGGTGAATAATATATCCTGAATTAACACAATAAAAGTACTTTATTATTAGTGTGTATGTATTTGTTGTGTAGTCCTTATATTTTATGTGGTAACCTTTGATAATATGTAATAAAAATATTAGATATAACTATTAATATCATGAATAAACATACACAACATGTAAATTTGTGATACTAGTCAAACATTATGGCCTTCATAATGTCCAAAATACATGTTTTGGTCATAAAATCAAGATATAAAACTACATATTATGGAAATATGGGATATCAAAATAAAAAACCACCATTGTGTATATCTCAAAAGAATATTTAATTAAAAAAATCACCTCTTTAGATTGTATTAATCAAAATTTATGAGTCACAAAAGTGTAGACACTATTTATGAATTATATAGAACCTCAGTCTTGTACACTTGGAAAATACATATCATAGATGTACCTTTAGCATAGACATTTCCCACTATGAAAATGATTGTATACTCTATATCTCTATGCCCAATTGATTATATCTTAATCTGACTAATGTTATTTGGATGACCCTGTCTTATATCATACCAAAAATGTTATAAACCTACTTATCTTCCATTTTTTCAAGTTTTGGACATGCATCCATTTATCTAACTACCTAAACACTTGTGTCCTAGTCAGACTCATACGTTGATGCAAATGTCCTATTCCAATGCAAGTGTCCAGTGCCCTAAATTCATCCAATTTTTAAATAAACATATCTTAAAGGTTAGCCTAAGTGAATTAATGCAAGATATTCTCCAAAGAGATTGGTGTAAACATAATATCAATCCTCATTCATTACTCACCTAGAAAAGACCTAGAAACACAAAAGGAAACTTACCAAAGAAATTCTATCAAGAATTCAAGTGAGAAAAGATTTCATATTTTATCTAATTTCCATATCAATCATAGGGACATAACATCTACATGTATAAAGTACTGAAGGAGAATTCCATGAGCCACATTTTCTAACTTACAAGTTCGGTCACTATTATACTTGCTTATCACATATTTCATGATTCACACACAATCCAACACATATGGGAGAAATACATAAGTCTAAGGCTCTCTTCAGAGTACTAACTATGTAGGAATCACTTGCTTATAGATGGTTCTTTGGGGTATCTTGACACCATGTGCCCAATAACACATTTTCCCACTACCAATATGAAGATGAAGAACTAGATTTTTTCTATTTGAAAAGGAATGACATTCCATGAACTAGATTTAAATGCATCAAAACAAAGGTGACATAGAACCTAGAAGCATCTAGGTGGTTGCATCCAATTTTAGTAGGTATTATGTATTGGATGCATGCATCCAAGTTAGATAATAATGTTGATGTAACTACCCTAGGTCGACATAAATTTATGCATCTATAAAGCCATAATTTTCATAATTAGGAAACTATTCCAAAATCTATATCTAGTCTATTTTATACCTATTCCAGATCCAAATCTATATTAGAATCTAAATTAGATAAGTATTTTTTTAATTATTATTGAAATATTTATCATAGTTTTATATTTTATTTTTATCATCTCCACATAATAAATTCATTGTATGTTTTATCTGATTTTCACAAATAATTGGATTGCTTTAGGGATAATCTACCACCTTTGTGCCCTATGCTATCTCTACCCCTTTGACTTTAGATTGTACCATAATCTATATTTTAGGGTTATATTTTTAGTGAACTTAATCTTTTAATATCATTCTTACCTAAGTGTACATATAGGATGTTTCTTATGTATCTTGTCCTAATCTTTGTGTTTTTTGGTATCTCTTATCATGGATGATATTCATTGTTTTGATGACTATGATTATGAAACTCTCTAGATTTATATCAAATAAGGGATAAAAATTGATTAATCTTTTATTCTTCCAAATTTTGAAGCATTTAATCTCAAATATTTAAATGGTGGTAGATACCATCCATCTAATAGAGTCCAAGCTCCCACCATTTTAAGAGATGAGTTGATCCATATTAAGGAAGATAAATAGCCTTTAATGCTACTTCATATACCACCATAATATGATGTTATCCTATGATATTTGATAAAATAGGGATAAAAAAGATAAGGGTTGGGAAAACATGATCAAGGTATAACCCACTCTATGTCTCTTAAATATAATACAAATAGGCAAGGTTTGGGATTTTCAGGAAAATACATGAGTCACCAATAAGGTTAGTAATCTAATCATGCCCTTCATGCACATTCTACCACAAAATTTGTTAATATAGCCAAGATTCTCATTCATATGATCATTATAAGTTCCAAAAAATACATAAATAAATTATGGTTGATGTAAAAATTGCTTATAAGGGGGATATTCATATAAATAAATTAATTCAAACCCCCATAATTCTAACATTTCCAAATAATGTCCCCCTTATCAAGGGTGATGATCATATTTTACCTTAATTTGAAATTAAAAACATTAAAAAGGTTAACCAAGACATCATGGAGTATTTACAAAGTAGATTTAAGGCACGAAGAAGAGGGAAACATTGAAAACTTGAAGTGCCAAAGGATCTTAATATTCCAAATCTTACAATTGAGGTGTTTAAACCAAGGAATATTTATCCCTAAAAAGATTCATTTATGTAAAAGGTTTATGCCATAAAAAAATATGTACCTTTACAAAATCTCCCTCCAATACCAATTGATATATCTCTACCAAAGGTTAATGAACCAAGCTTTTCAAATGGCATACCAAGGGTACCACCATTCAGAGATCAAATACTATTACTAAAGTATCCTAAATTTAGTGATTTATAAATTGCACTTGTTATCCATGAGGATGATGATACTAATATGAATATATTAAAGAGAGGTGGTGGATTATAATAAATGATGACACCTATTCCAAGTACCACCATTCCCATGGAGCATATTTATTATATGAACACTTTTGGGGATGTTAAAAAATAGGTTTATATACTTCAAATGCAAATGGATTTCCCTAATACTAATGCAAATGTTAACTCATTCAAAAATCAAACTCTTATACAATGTATACTTGAATATATTTATCCACAATATTTTAAGCTACCATATTTACCTCCATTTTTGAGTCATAAGGACCCATTCAACCACATGATTAACAATGTACATTATTTTGGTCAATGTGTAAAAATTAATAAGCTATTACTAAAATTATTCCATATGAGAATTTATGATGACTATCATAATTAGTTATATAGTCTAACAAATGGTTCCTTAATCAATTTTGCATAATTAGAAGATGAATTCTTCATTACTTTCAATATCCATAAGGTGCCAAAACTTACATTAGAACATTTGCATAATTTCAAATAATGTGATGATGAATTCAGTTAAGGTTATACTATTTGATTCAAAATTACATCATATTATCTAGCATTTAGATATTTGGATTTGGAGTTATAATTCATTTTTACTAGAGGTATTCTTTCTCCATTAAAATATAGAACATTGTATAAACAATATGAGTCATTTACCCCTCTATATGTGGATGTGAATAGATATGTTTCATCCATCCTTACTCATCCAAAGGAGATTAATATATCCTCTTATAAATACCAAAGTTTTATTCCTCACATAAAGGAGGAATATGAATTACCAAATGAACATTATGAACAAAAATGTGGAGTTCTTAATATTTATATGGGAGCTTTACAATATTTAATCAATATGGGACCAATCCAAGGTATGCATCCTATAAAAACACCCCAAGGTGAAAAACCTAAAAAAACATTCACATAAATAATATTTAACAATCACATTATTCATGGGTGGTGCTTATTATTGGCATAACCATAATAATCTTACACAAATAATTACTACTCACAATGTAATACATTTACAATAGATTGTCTTTGATCTAAAAAACTTACAAATCAAAGGAGGTTAGAAAGACTCATGCAACATAACGCTACCAATTTATTATGGTCCTAAATTGATTCAATCATGGGTTTGGTTTATGCCACATAAATATCCATATGCATTAACATTGGGAACTCTTTGGTTATATAAATTGGAAGCAAAAATTGAATGAAATTGGTAAGGTATATATTTTTCTCATGAAGGAAAATTGATCCATATTTTGAATGACAACATTGGTTTTTCTACTACACAATTAAAACATGAGGAGGAACATGTAATTTACCATGTAAAATTATCCAACCATGATTCAAACAATGTAAAAGATCCAATTTAAGGTTAAAATTACTCATAGATCCCAAAAAAACCAAAAAAAAAAAAACTTCAAAAATTTAAAAAATTATTTAGTATTTGAATATCTTATTAATTCCTTCGCATATATGTTGTTGGTTCCATGTTGGGATATGTAATAATAGTATTTAATGTGTGTGTGTGTGTTTCACATATATTTTGAGTATGATTTGGGCATACACAAATACATGATCTATGCACTTTTGGATGTTGGGCTTTCTCTCTACTCATGTCACTGGGATGTTAGGAGCATCCACCTCTATGATCATTATATGTCTAGCTTATATCATTATATGTTCACTTTAAATTATCATTCTTGATCTTATGTACTTACACATGCCTTTATCCATGATTATTATATTTTGAAGTGTACTTGATATGTTATGTACTTGACATGTTTTACTAACACATATATCTAGGGACCAATATGTTATGTTTATGCTCATGGATTATTATTTCATGTATGAACTTATTTGATTGTCTTGCCTTATTATTGTATTTATCATTTGGGAATTTGAATATTCTCCATTTTTTGTGGCCCTCGTGACTTTGTTTGACTCTTTTGCATTTGAATATGTCATTACTTATTGTATGTTGACATTTGAATATGTCATTACTTACTTTGTGGACATCTGAAAAAGTCATTTCCATTTGATTGTGTGTCATTTGAACATACCCATTATTTGTGGTCTCCTTGGACGATTGTTCTTTGATTTTATTTTGAGTTCTCTTGTGTGTGCATTTGATTGATTATTAAGCTTGTACTATTATTATCTATGTGTTTCCATGATTCACATCATGCATCTTAGGATTTGGTGTGATAACATTATTCATGATTCAATGATATATCTACCTAGACATATTAGTTCTATATGATACATGATACATTCATATTTTACAAGGTTATCTTATCCTTTTGAGGTAAGATAACTACCATTTTCTATTTCCATCACCTCAAAAGGGGGGCATGTCATGGAGGAATGAGTTCAACATTACCTCACATATTTAGATTACAATGGGGTCATGTTTTGGAACACATATTTTACACACTTATTTAGTATTCATCATACCCATATTAAATTGGGGACATATTTTAGAACCATGTCCTCAACATTAGCACTTACACCAGTTCTTAGATGTATATTTTAGTGGGGGATATATACACAATATTTCTAAATTTTATTGATTATTGACCCTTCATATCTTATAGGATCCTGTCAAGTCTCAATCTCTCTGACTACATGCCTTAAAGGGTGCACTAAGAAGGGGGTGGGTAGACCATTGGTGCTTTGTAAGATTGCCTTGCTATCCACACTCTAACCTCCTAAAACCATTGAACCCAAGCTTATTATTATTAGTTATACCTATTCCTATCATTTTTTATGTTTTATCCTTCATTTCTTGTATTAGCACCCTTTTGACCTGTCAGTTGTGCTAGGTCGACTAGGTTGACCTAGTATAGTTTAAGGATTTTTTTCTCTCTTTTGGTTTGTTGGCCTCTTAGCTGACCTAACACATACCTAGAGAATTAGCCACAAAAATGTTTTAGGTTGACTAGATTGACATATCATAGATGATGTTCTAAAAATATTTTCAGGTTAGATACTACTATATATACTAGGTCATTTACCACCATTTTATAAGAGCAAAGAATTAAATGAAGAAGTGCAAATTAACATCTACCTATTGACCATTCTACTTGGGGAATAAAGATTTAGGATTCAATACTTTATTTAGATCTCTGATATCATCTTGTGGATAAGTGTTTTGGATGCTTAGATAGGTTGTGTAGCCTAGAATTACTTATCTTAGTTATCCTTACGTACCATGACAATCTCTTGTGAAGCACCTTGGCCAAGGGGGAGATTGAGGCTCGATGGGTTCATATTCAAAGGTAAGTATTCCTAACTTTATTCCTCCTTTGTAAGAGTAGATAAATAGAGAATTTATATTCTTCTCTTCCATGTATTAGGATTTTGTATACATTGATGTGAGTATGTCTCCTATACATGTCTAGTTTAGTTGTTTAATTATTTTATTTCTAACCCCCACTTTATGCCACACGATTTGGTGCACATTAGATTAGATCTAATTTTCTTGTTATTAGATTAGTTGAATATTAAATCATAGGAATCTTTTAGGGTTGTTATGTGATTGTGTTGTACTATAGGCTTTAGAACCCAATCTCACATGGTGTTTTGTGAAAATTGATCCACTAATCAGGTCTAGAGGATCATCACATTAGTCATGCTCTCACTTAACAATTGTATGCTCCCTAATAAGAAGTGTAGGTGTGTTCTATCCCATCTAATCTATGATTGATTTATGGACATGATGTATTTCTAATTACATACATTTTGGTGAGCTTAATGTGAATCAAATACTTATAAGATTTATTTCACTAATTTCATTTTTATTTGTCATTATTTTTATCATATATTTACTATGTTGGATCAACCCTATGAATCTAATTATTTATCTTTATGTGAAAGTTTGAAAGAATAGGTAACTGACTCGACCAACTTAACCTACTATAGGTTTTATAACTTGTAGATTTCTATTTAGATAATCAGATTGATAGCTTGACCTAGTGTAAGTTTTTTTAGATTTTTAGACTTCCTATTTAGCCTACTAGGTTGACCAAGTTGATCTAGTGCATTTTTAGCACTTTTTTTTATCAAGTTCCTATATTGCTTGATTAACTATCTCAACCAAGTTTGTAGGTTTTGAATAGTTTTCTCCAAGGTTCTTGATCAACAATCTTCTCCTTTTCATCTCTAAACCATTTAGGTTATTTTACATTCCTCTATATCTTTTTGTTTTTATACTTTCCTTTCACAGTTTGTAGTCTTCAAAACTACCTTCACACAATCAACTAGGTCAACCCTCCAGACCTAGTTATGTGTTCTATGTTTTCTAAAATAACTAGGTTGACCTAATCGACCTAGTTCATTTTTAGACTTTGCTTCCATAGTACAGGTTTGACCCTGTCAACCATGTTCTATATGATTATCCATATAGTTTTTCAACTATAATTTGTTTTAAATTTGGAATTAACCATATATGTTAATCACATCCTTTTTTTCAATTGTTTGCATGCTTAGAATAATTCACATAGTCTAATTAGGGAATTTTCAATTAATGACTTAGTTTCACTATTTATATTCTATTGTACACATGGCTAAACCACATAAACATCAAAAAACATATAAACATTTGACTACCTAAACCAACCTACTTGGATTTCATCACCAAGGGGGAAGATGACTTGATGCTTTGGTCAAGTATAAAGTGTGGTTAATGGTATATTTTGGCTAAGCACCCATTAACCTTATTAATATAGTGTGTGAAGTGAGGGGTTAAGCCCCAATACCAAGCCTATATCATTGCCACTACAGTCCCTTTCATCATAAACTTACTTGAAACTATCCTTAGATTCTATCTATTACCATACTTATAGTTAATCTCCATTTACATTCAAAATCATTCTTAATAATATAATCAACATTCTAGGTTGACCAAGTAACTAGCTTTAATTTCAAGTTGTTTAATTACTCTTTGATCGATGGTGTGTGCAAAACATTGCATTAGCCAATGTTAGTACAAGATTTTTATTTATGTGTATTAATTGGATTGGACAACATCAATTTAATTAACTATTTGTTTCCCTTTTAGTACTTATTGCTTTCTTACATTATTTATAATTATCTTACTTTAATTCATAGCTTGTTATCAACTTTTTTCTTCTTTATCTATTATATTAGGTCGACCTTGTTGACCTAGTATCTTTTTTAGCCCCTATACACTGTGCTAGGTCAACCCGATTGACCTAGTACTATTTAAAAGATCTTTACCTCTTTCTACCAGTCACTATTCACTAAACTAGGTTGATCATATGGACCTAGTATAGTTTTATAGCCCCTATTTTTACACTAGGTTGACCAGATTCACCTAGTATTGTTTTCAATCACTTTTTGATTATTTAATTTCTCATCTTCTCTCTTTTCATTTCATCATAGAATTTATATTTGGTGATAACATTGAATTTTAGTCAATAGACATGATGTAATTTACCAATCTTAATAGGGTCTCCCATAGACAAAGTAGGGATCCTTTTGTGAATGCTAGTAATGTTCATATTGCAACCCACACAATAGACTATGTGACCCCTCTTCATACCCCTTTATAGCAAAACCCTCCTCTTCTCTTAGATGATCAACTTGAATTAGAGTATTTTCTTGTAATGCTCTTCTTTATCATGATTTTTTTTGAACATAGAGGAAAGGATCCTTCCACCATCTATAACCTCATGATTAGCTATCCAGTTGAAGAACCTAATTCTCTTACTCCCACTTTCTCAACTAGATTTAGGGATACCAATTTATTTTATTCTTAAAATATTCCTTCAATATTGACTCCTTATGCCATGACATCTTCTTCTTTAACTTCTTCCACATCTATGCCTAGTATTTCAACTAACATGGTAGGTTTTACATCTAGTGAGCCTCTCATAAGATCCACTATCCTTAATCCTTCCACTAGTTCATTATTTTCTACCCAAGGTACTCATTCTTATAATACTTCATATTCTCAACCATATACTAGTACATCTTTTGATTCATAAGCAAAATTTTCCACTAGCACCTCAAATTCTCATAGATCTTCTCAAGTGCATATCAATGTTAATAGTGTTAACCAAGCCACTAGAACCAACAAAAAAACCAATACTACTTCTAATAACACTAATCAAACTCATCAACTATTATTTCAAACTCTTAATCAAATGAACACTTTCCAAGCTCATAATACAAATCAAATGATGTGAATGCAAAACCACCTTCTTAATCTTCAATCCAATCCTCAACCAATGACTTGGGGTACACATAACCAAAGTATTCCTCCTCCTCCTCCTCTTTTATATTCTCAAGGTAATCTCATTCCTCAACCTCCATTAGTCAACAAAGTCATTAAACATTCAAAAAATAAACCTCTTACCACCCATGTTGCTAACATTGACATTGGAGGTATAACACTTACAATTTATTACAATGGATCAACTGATCCTACCCTTCACCTCAATACATTTGGAAATATTTACAAGTATTGGGTTGAGTTAAATACCTTTATTGATACCAAAATCTTAGCTAAAAACCTCATAGGTGATGCCTTGGATTGGTACAATCAACTTAGAACACACTCTATCACTAGTTTGGAGGACTTAGTAAATGCATTAGTTCAAAAATTTCAAACTAGTGATATTATAGAGAACACTTTGGCCGATTTCATCAATTTCAAACAAAATGAAAATGAAACTACCCAAGCCTTTGTTAAGCAATAGAAGACTTAAAACTATAATATTACCAATGATGGTGTTACTGATTCATATGACACCATTCATAATGTTCAAGTTTTAATTCCTACCCCTTATTTGAAACCAACTCCTTAATATACACTAATCCTCATTTCTCAATAAATAACATTAATGTCCATAAGCATTTATCCTTGGCTGAATTACTTAAGCATCTACCAGGCCTCTTCTTCAAGATCTTGACCCTACTAAACCTATGAAATCATGGTATGATCCTAATAAGTTTTCTTGGTTTCATGCTAGCTAGGGTAACTCTCATGAGACTTGTAGATAACTTCATAATTTAGCCATGGATTTTTTTTTTGGCCCAAATTTTGATCATGATTTCATTATTTGTAAGCATCAACAAGCTTATGAGATTGATTTCAAAGACTATAACTCACATGATAAAAATAAATCAAATGCTCATTTAGCTATCTATAAAGACCTTTTGCATAATCATCAACCAATCGAAGAAAGTCAAGACAAGCCCACTTCTTCCACCAATAACATAGAAAGTCTTATTGAACCAAATTCTAAAGAGAATGTGGTTAACATGACTAATATGTGAAGAGTAGTGGATTTCATTGATTTACAACCTATCTACACTCTTTCTTATAATACATATCATATTATCCAAGATTCTTGTCTAACTAATTTAAATGATTTGGGGTAAGAATATATTATTTCTTTTGATGATCTAATTTATGATTCTCCCTTGGATGACACATCTCATACTATTTTTACTTCTCTCCCATCTTCTAATACTAATGATAATACAATTTCTACTAACACTTATTCTTTATAACTTCAAGATCAATCTAAACTAATTACTTCTTCATCATAAAATGACTTACAACCTTCTTCTCAACCTTCTCATTATTATCAACATAAATTTCAATGCTCTTCAAATCCACCTTTTGAAGACCTTTTTAATCATTATGCACGTATATCTAACAATCTCCTTATGGGTTATGATGAGTGGGATCCCATTGCAGAAATTACTAATCTTCCATCTTAGATACCTTTTATTGAACTCATGAGGACATCTCCACATCATAAAAACTACCTCATGCAACTCTTATTCAAGATGAATATACCTCACCCTCCTCTAGCAAGACAAAAGGTTACTTTATTTGGATTTGAGGATAGTATCTTATAGAAATGTGAAGAGAAGTCCATTAACATTGATGAAACTATATAAACTTCTATTTATTTATGATTTCTTATTGCATCTATGATTTTGGATGAGATTATACTTCATGTAGATGATCCTTCATTATTTATTAGCATCCAAATTGGTGATATCTAAGTTAAGAGAGAATTAATCAATGAGGGTTCTAACACGTATTTTGCTTCCCTTGATTTCATTAAAACTCTTAGGTATTTTAAATGTAATCTCAAGTCTACACATAACACATGCCAAGGATACGATATAATGCAAATTCCTCTCTTAGGGTGTGTGTGGCTTCCCATTATCATCCCACCTATCACCACTCATGTGAAGGTAATGATCTTTAACTTTCCCTTTCTATATAACATCTTGCTTGGTAGGTTTCAGACTCATTGCATGTGTGATGTCGCATCTTCCACTTGCCAATATGTAAAATTTGCTCACAATGGAGCCATTTATAGGATTCAAGGAGATACTAACCCTTAGAATTTTGAATAATTCTAAGAAATTACTACTCTTGAACCTTTGCCTAGTGTTCCATTCCATGAGTCACAACATCTCAAATTTCTTATCAACTCAACCAGAGGTTACAATGGGCACCCTGATCTCATTGGTAACATTCCTTCCAACCTTTTAGACTCCAATGATGATGAGCCTAATGAGATTAAATTAAAGATCAAAACTTTTGATCTCTTACCTCATCTCATCTCATAACTACCTAATTCCTTGTAGCTTTGTTCTCACAAACTTCCTTATGATGACATTCCCATAGTCTTAACCAAGACTAGGCACTGTATTCACCAAGCTTCTTCTGATGACAAGGTCATCCTGACCTATGTCATCGATATTCATACTCTAGATTATGATGATGGATATTCTTTGGATGATCCTCTTTTATGTGGCCTTATCTAGGTCTATGATGCTAAGATTTTTCATTACCACTCTTCTTTAATTGAGTCTTTTTGTTCATCTCATTATTTTCTTTCATTTATAGTTCCTAATTATTGTATTTTTCCTCTTTATTGTAGGGTAGAGATGGTGATGATACCTTAGTTTTTAAGGAACCACTTAGGACCATGCTCTTTTATTGTGCTATGACTAGACCTTATCACTTTTCCATACCTAGGGTAGTCCTCCTTAGACCTTCTAAAAATATTTCCCCTCCTTTAGTAGGGCTAGCTATAGTTAAGCCTATTCTTTTTTCCACTCTAGTTGAACCTATTTCTTCTCCTACTATTATTGAGCTTATTCCCACTTCTCATCCTAGTGCTCCTCCTATTGAGCTTAGTTCCATTCTTTCCCCATCATCACCCTCCATTGATGATGGTTTGATTTTATTACCTGAGATGGTTCCTTTTCCCATTAAATGGGCTGATGAGTCCTCTTTAGTTTCTTCTTCTCCTATTTTACATCTTTTTATGAGTGCTCCTAAAATCACTCACAAGCATATCTATGTCTTTCATGGGATAGATAATCACTCTTCCACCCATTATCATAAGTTGTGATAATAATTTGATACCTTGAATCATTCTTCCCCATCACTAGATAAAGCCATAACTCCTCCAAAGCTACTTCCTAAATGTTTACCTAAGTATGGTGAGGTATATTGTCTATGACACCTATGTGGCATGCATCAGACCAATCATTGCCACATTCTTCAAAAACATCTTAGAGATCATCTAGTTTCCATCCATGGACCATCTACCATTCCTCCCATAGGTCATTCTCACAATAAGGATCCTCCTTATTCACCCATAGATCTAACTCCAATGGTTCCATCACCTTTTATGGTCCCTTCACCACCTTCTATGCCTCCACCTATGATTTCTTCACCTGTGACCTTCCCTCACCTGTGGATCCTTCTCCACCTATGAGTTATTCACCTATGATTCCTTATTATCTTATAAATCCTATCTCCACACATTCTCCTAACCAACCTTTTCCTAAATTTCCTCCTCAAAATGATCCTTTAAACATTCCTACTTTTTCAATTGAGGAGATCATAAAATAAGTATTTTCCCAATATTCACTGAAGATTGATGAGACCTTAGTAGTAGTTCGATTAAAAATTCATAGAGACTTATTTGATGTATTGGATAGTGTGTGTGGATAGATTTACCAGTATTTATGAGCACATGCATGGTGCTTCCTCATTTTTCTTTGGATTGGATGTGTGCTCTAATCTTATTTATATTTGATTATATCATTTGACATGGTGTCAAATTATTTCTTATCTTATATCATGTTTCCCCTTCTTGTTGTACTATATTTAGCTTATGTTATTATTTTAATTTCACATATATTGGTCTTTTCCTTATCATTTTTATCTTTTTCTTATCATTGATTTGTTTT
>JARHVA010005209.1:1060000-1212500 GCA_037957365.1 Torreya grandis
CACAATTTCAACTTCCAAATGAATTCTCCTTTTCCCTATTTAACAACACTTTTTAACAACTCAACTCTTTCATTTTTTTTCAAGCAAATTTCTTGTTTTGCCTCTATCTTTATTTCTACTCATCTATTTTTCAAACCATAAAATGCATTAGAATTGTGATGGAGTAGAGATTATTTTCCACTATAATATGTCTATCTTCCAAATTTTTTATTTTTGGTTATTTTTTGCACTAACTTCTACAAGTTCACCTAGTGTACTTTACATTGGACACTTTCATTTTCTTACAATCTAATTCTTTATATATGGCACTAAGGTAAGTTAAAGGTATGTGTTTGTCAATATAGTTATTTCATTTATCTTATTTTCTACTTACTACACCATACTTAGCATCAACATTGTGTGTTATCATGTTTTATTTCAAAGTACCATCCCATGTTGAACTTATGTGACATGTGATGAGCTTCAACTAGGGCATATGTATACACATAATATTTTTAACTTTGATTGATTACTGACACTTTTTATCTTGAAGGAACCTATCGATTCTCAATCTCTTTGAGTACATTCCTTAAGGGGTACACCAAGAAAGGGGTGGGTAGACCATCAATGCTTCATAAGATTATCATTCCTTTTGCCACTTGCCATCCACACTTTAGCCTCCTAAAACCTTTAAACCCAAGCTTATTCTTCTTAGTTATACCTATTCTTATCATTTCCTATGTTTTATCCTTAATTTTTTTCCTTAGTACCCTTTTGACCTATTGATTATGCTAGGTCAACTAGGTCGACCTAGCATAGTTTAAGGATTTTTTCTCTCTTTTTTTTGTTGGCATCTTGGCTAACCTAACACAAACCTAGATAATTAGCCTTGAAAACATGCTAGGTCAACCAAGTCAACCTAACACAACTGACGTTCCCAAAATATTTTAAGGTAATATACTACTATATATACAAGGTCATTTACCACCATTTTATAAGAGCTATGAATTAAGTGAAGAAGTGTGAATGAACATCTGCCTATTGACCATTCTACTTGGGGAATAAATATTTAGGGTTTAATACTTTCTTTGGAGCTTTGATATCATCTTGTGGATAAGTCTTTTTGATGATTGGAAAGGTTGTGTATCCTAAGCTAATTTATCTTAGTTATTCTTACATACCATGATAATCTCTTATGAATCACCTTGGCCAAGGGGGAGATTGAGGATCGATGGGTTCATCTTCAAAGGTGAGTATTCCTAACTTTATTCCTCCATTGTAAGAGTATATAGATATAAAATTTATATTCTTCTCTTCCATGTATTAGGATTACATATACATTGACATGAGTATATGTCTCATATACATGTTTAGATTAGTTGTTTATTTTTTTTATTTCTAACCCCCACTTTGTGCCACAAGATTTCGTGTGCACTAGATTAGATTTACTTTTATTGTTATTAGATTAGTGAAATATTAAATAATAGGACTATTTTAGGGTTGTTATGTAATTATGTTAGACTATAGGCTTTGTAACCCTATCTCAAATGGTGTGTTGTCACAAGTGATCCCCTAATTAGGTCTAGTAGATCCTCATCATGCTCTCGCTTAGTAATTATATGATCCCTAATTAGAAGTGTAGATGTGCTCTATCCCATCTAATCTAGAATTGATTTATGAACATGATGTATTTCTAATTTCATATATGGGCATGTTATAGAACATGTTCTCTACATTGGCACTATATCATTTTTTAGATTTATCCATATATAAGGGGCATGTTTTGTAAACATGTTCTCCACACTTACATAGTTTTCAAATTGGCAAAATTACACATTTATATGATTTAGATACACATTTTTGGTAAAATTCTATACATTGGTACCATTTTTATATAGAATTTAATCATGAGACATATCTAAGGTGCATATGCTATGAAATTTGTGCATAATATTAAAAAAAACTAGTTTCAGATTATAAATACTTTTAGGGACTATCATCACCCACTAGGTTGAAATTTTATGGAATTTATTGAACCAATCTACTGCATTAGTTAGTTCAGTTTTTTGTATGGTTGAGGTGATTAAATTACTCAATATAGAAAAAATTATAGGTTGGACTTGAGTACATCATCTAGCCTCACCAATTTTATAGTGTGACTTCACTTGGTTCACTAACACTCAATAAGCTATAAGTGTGATTGGGTTGCACAGTTGAGCTAATCTAAATTGTTGGGCAGAAACTCACCTTTTCTCCAAGGTTGGGGGCATGTTACCTCAAAAATTTCTCTCTCTATCTCTTTAAATTTATTAACTTTCTATATTTATATTTATCCTAATATAATTTTTAATGATTCATAATGATATATATTTCAAATTAAACTACCAAAAGGAAAGATGGTTGCATCAATACATACATGTACTCCTAGACATTGATCTCTTTCAATTTCAATTATTTTAATACTTTAAATTTTACATTATATAAAATGATCATATACTATAACATGATCTTGGTTACAGTTTAGTCACCAACAAAGCACTCAAGATGGACTCATACAAAGGAAATGTGTGTTATACACAACCAATTATACATTCATTTTCATTTAAACTAGTGATTTCATTACTATATTAAATGGGACAAATGTATAAACTATTTATAAATTATATAGCACCTCAATCTTATATAATTGGAAAATACATATCAATGAGGTACTTTTAGCTTTAAGACCTTTCCTACTACCAAAAATCTTGCATACTCTATCTCTCCATGCCTAATTTATTATATCTTAATTTTACCAATGTTATTATGATGACCCAAGACTTATATCATGCCCACAATGTTATAAACCTGCTTATCTTCCATTTCTACAAATTCTAGACCTATACCTAATTTTCTATCTTCTCAGACACTTATGTTCTAGTTATACACCTATGTTGATGCAATTTTCCTATTCTAACGCAAGTGTCCAATTCCATAAAGTCATCCAATTTACAAATTAAAAATATCTTAAATTTTGGTGAAAGTGATTTAATGTGAGATTTTCTGCAAAAGGATTGGTATAAATATAATATAAATCCTCATTAATTCCTCACCTAGAAAAACCTAGAACTACCTATCAACTCATAAGGTAAATTACTAAAGGAATTATATCAACCATTTAAGTGGCAAAGGTTCCCTATTTTCTCCTATTTACAAATCTATCATAGGGAAACCACATCTATAGGTCTAGTTATTGAAGGAACATTCCATAAGCCACATTTTCTAAGTTACAAGCTAGGTCACTATTGTACTTGCTTATCAAATATTGTATAATTCACACACATCCAAAATATAGGATAAAACTACAAAATTCTAAGGCTCTATTCAAAGTATTAAATTTTTAGGTATCCCTCAAAGATAGAGGGGTATTTATAGTAGCTCAACATTGTGTGCCCACTAACCCATTTTTTCCATAACTAATATGAAGATGAAAAACTAGGGTTTTTCTATTTGATAAGGAGTGAGAGTCTATGACCCAGATATAAATGCACTAGAGTGAAGGTGGAACATAACCTAGAATCATATATGTATTTGCATACAATTCTAGTAAGTATTTGATACTGGACACTTGCATCTAAGTTAGATACTATTGTCGACACAACCATCCTAGGTTGATGAAAGTGTCTAAAGATACATAGGTACAATTTATAAAATCAATTGATTATATCTAGTCTACTTTTTTTGTTCTAAATCTAGATTTGTGTTAGCATCAAAACCAACTAAATATATATTTTTTCATTATTATTACAATATCTAGCATAGTTGCACTTTTAATATTTAGCATCTCAAAATAATAAATATAGTATATGTTTTATCTAAGTTTCACAAATAATTGGACTACTTTAAGGATAATATACCACCCTTATTTCCTAGGCTATTTCTACCCATTTAACCTTATATCCAAATAATCTACATTTTTGGGTTAAATATAAAGTACATGACTTCAAAAACTAGGCCCACTAGTGTAAGATTATCTTTTAGGTGAAAATCCCACACAATGGGAGGTCACACAATGAACATTTACTATTTATATATAAAACATATAATGGTTATCTACTTATAGTTAAAATTAGTTGTCACATACTATAGTTTTTATGGCAGTTAGTAGGCATGAAATTCGTGTGATCTCTTTGATACTCCATCACACATAAAAGCAATTTCAAACACACACCATGAGAGCCTCGGTGATCCATTTTATGAAAACCATAACTTTTTAGAAAGGTATAAAATATAGGAATATGATTGTATGAACTTTGATCCACATTTAAAAAAAAGTGAAAAAAACCATTGTCTTCTTTGCTTCTCCTTGATTGTCTTACAACTTTTAACATTCAAATTCATAAAAAATCACCAAAAGCTCCAAAGTTTTTTTTTAATTTGTATTTTTATGAGTATAATTTAGGAAAGCTACTATATTAAACCTAAAATTTATATGTTTATCTAAAAATTAGAACCCCTCCTAAAAAACCTAAAATAATAGTTTTGGCACAACTAAGAAATACCCAATCGATCATTTTGAAAATCCATAATGTGAATTGGATGAAAAAAATATTAAGGGTTTAGTATATAGTATGGAAATGTTGGGATTGATGAATATGTAAAAATAAATAACTCAAAATGCATCGAAATGGAATTTGAGGTCCACCAAAAGTGCTCAAAAACTAAAAAAATATAAAAATATTCATGAAAGTTTTTCTCCATTTATATTTTGCTACCAATGACGCAAATAATTCTGAAGAAAAATCCATCTATGATACAATTTTGAGATGGATATTGAATATCTAGCTTTGATACCATATATTGAAATGAGTAAAGCCTAGGAAACCTCTACAATGAATATCCAACCACATAATAATTATTATATCATAGAAATAGATTTACCAACAAAAGAACATTGTATTACACTATGGAATATATAATGTAAATGTGTGAAAAAAGAAATAGTTTCACCATAATATATATATATATATATATATATATATATATATATATATATATATATATATATATATATATATATATATATAATAGAATACATATCCACCATCTCTATAAATGACTTTAATCTCCAATATAACTTTCCACAAGGACACAAAGGGCCCTTATATAGGAAAATCAAGAGGTGAGTGAGATATTTTTATTGGTTAAGTGAAAGGTGGGATATGACCATTCCCTAAATTACAACTCATTATTATCATACATGTGAGGATAACTACCACTTAAATTAGATATTAACATTGTGTACATAATTCATCACACCTTGTTATCACATGTACATAAGGTGGACTTCAAAACTAGTGTGAACATGCCATACACCAATAATTATGAAGACATAGTGAAGGTTAAGAATTAATGGGAAATGTTAGAATAGATAAAGGGCATTTGTGATGTCAGTTAGAGATTTTTAGGCCATGTTCATCCTCAAACTATGAATTTAAATTATTTTTTTAGGATTTTTTCATTTTACCTTCATGGAGCCCAACACATGGGTATTTGAATGAATCGAATAAAATGGATTATTGGATCATTTGAGAAAGGTTTTATTCATGTATTGATGATAAAAGTGTATTTAAACCAAAACTTCATCATCACATTGGTTATATTTATTAAAAACATATATTCTTTCATTATATGTCATTTTTGAAATAAAATCACATGGGAAAGTATAAAAAAATTTCAATGCTCATAGGGGAATAGTGAGGATGCTTTGAATATATAAAATTAATAAAAGTATTATAAACATGAGTTCTCATCGTAAATCATGAAAAATAAGGTGTGTTTACTAAAAGAAGACATTTACTTCATATACCGGGTGATATTTCTAAGATCAATAAGAAAAAAATTAGGAGATATAAATAAGGGGAAATGAATGAAAAATGTCCTTTAAGGACCTAGTAAAAAACAAAAATTTAAATCCTTGTTGTGCAGATAAAAAATAGAAAAAACATAGGAAAAATATGTTTTCCTTTGAGTATTGGGCATGGTATAAAGGTTGGATAAATTTTTAAAGTCTTAGATGGTTACCAAGGTACCAAAATAAAGGCTATATAATGGTGAATGTGAATCCATCACCCAATTTTATGCTAATTACTCCTCCTTTGGGTGTAGGTCATTCTTAAGAAAAAAAGAACATACTTTGCATTATGAAGGTTACAAAGTTTGGCAAATTATATAAAGAATATGAGGACATATATGACATGGTTTTCTTGTTTTATTGAAGAATTCACCTTAAAAAACAAAAAAAAAATTGTGTTTTAGTGAAAAATAATTATTCAAGTTGAGGCTAAGTGTTTGAAAAAATAACAAATTTGTTATTCCTTTTGTTTATTGCTATTTGAAGGCTAAAATAATTTCTTGTAGGTTTTTTGGATATTAGTATTCTTGGAGAACATTGGGAGGTCATTTTTGATCTTGGTAAATGTTTTTTTATTCATTATAAGCTCATTTTCATTATTTTGAATAAAGAAAAAACTACCTTAATTTGTATGTTTTATCATTATCTACATTCAATATATTTTTGAGATGCAATGAAAGGTTTTTATTAGATGGAACCCCTATCCTTGACCACATAAATATTCTCATAGATGTTTTTTTTCATATTATTTACTGAAAAACCTTGGAAGATTCTCTTTCTTAATCCTAAATATGATCCAAAATGGATCTAAAATATAAAATGGAATTATCAAGGAATGCACAAGTATTAACACTCTTAATATGATCCTTTTTAGTCATGTTAATGTATTAAAAAATATTATAACTAATTTGGATAAGAACTAGACCAAGTGAGTGTTGTTGGAGGCTTAAGCTTGCACCCTAGCTGAGTAAAGGATTATTTAGGAGCTCTTGCTCAAACCTAGTCCAACATGGGAATGACTCTAGGCTGTGGGTCACCTAATCTTCGGTCAGACCTCTAATATTTTTAATGAGGATAGCACATTAGATATGATAATATAGTTCATTGACTAAACCTATACTATTTTGATGAAAAGGGATAGAAAATACATGAATGAAAACCTATTCTAAGTGTGGTGATGTACCAAATGTTTAATGATCCAATCTCAGCTTAGAGACTTTTATGACTACTAATGAATCTAATGGGGAAAATAATTGATTAGGTTCTATGTCAAAGTCCCAAAAATGAGTGTTTTTTATGAAAGATAAAAAGAGACCTATAACTTGAAGGACAAAAAGAGATAGGTCTATACAAGACACTATGGACTTATGACACTTCAAGAGAAACTTCCCTAACTAACACTTCATAAAACCTACAAGAAACTAACAATAGTGAAGCAAGGATACATGGAGGACACACAGATGATGAATACATAATATACACTCTTTAATTCAAACTCTAATAAAGTACACCTAGCATTCAAGTAGAATATGAAATTCTCTTATATTACTTTAAAGAGCTTACAAAGTGATTTTAGTAGAGGTTTTCTATACCTAGTTGAGGGATGAAAATCTAGAGTTCAAAGCTTTAATTTATAGTATAATGAGATAAGAGAGAGGGAAAGGGACATGCAAGAGAGTGAAGAAGGGGTTATGATGAACAAGGCTAGGATTACCATTGAAATTAGTCATAATAGTTACTTAAAAATTCATCGACCACTTCCCTAAATTAATGCAACAATGTCTTTTCCTAGTGTGGAAGGATGGATCATGAAGGTCAAGACCAATAAAAGAAGCAAACACCCCCAGTAAATGAATCCTTATAGATATCCTCTACATTAATTCCATTAATTGTAAGGATATAATCTTGATATTCATGCACTCGACAAAGCCATGACTATGACTACCTTGGGTCACCATTGGTACCTATTTGTTAAAGCTATGATTATGTCAAAGGATGAGACACTCTACCATATCTCATTTATATCTACATATACTCCAATATGAATATAGATACTTACTATAGATTGAAAACTAATCCAATTTATTGGTTTTTGTATAGTTATTATATTGATGTAGATCCATAGATTTCATAGCCTTGTTCCTGGAAAATATTAGGTTCAAACCAACATATCATGCCTTTGAATTATAATGGTGATAGAGCTTCAGCATTAACAATATTGATTATATGGCTATGTCTTCTTGATGGTATTTGACTGAGCTCTAATGGTGATATATCCCTTTAAAACATTTGCTCTTTATTCAACCTGAACTATATTCAACCTCTACTCAAATTCTGCTAGATTCAAATTTTGATATCGACCATTGATCTTGATATGGGATTCTTATATTGTGGCAATTATTAGATCCCCATTTATTATATGGGCCCTAGAGCTAGTTCTATCTTGTTCTTATGCTTGTACCATATGGTAGCCTCATATTCATCCTGAGCTTGTTGACTTATTGACCTTACACAAACCATCTATATTCCTTTACATAGATTGAATGAATACCATTAATTTACTTGATAGTTTTCATGGTCATGACACTTGGTAGATTCTCATTTATTCTCAGGATCCATTGAATAATTGACCTTTCACTCACCATTGATCTGATTTCTCATGATTAAATGCACACTATTAGATCCTTGGTCTACCAGATCAAACACAAACTATTGATTTGCTTTGGAGTGCATTGATATTAATACACTTATCACCTTCACACTTTTCCTAATTCCATTGAAATTTTGACTCGATGCTCATCTTTGAACATTGATCGCATGATTTAATGAATGTCATAGGATCTACCTGGACCCATTAGGATTGTTAGTCATTGTGCACCATTATATATTCATATGGGCACTTAAGATCTTACCACTTTTCATCCATGCATTCATCCTTGGAACATTTCAATTTAAATGGCTATTTTCCATATCTTTAATCTAACATCCCTATGCACATCCCACTCTACTAGTTCATCTTTAAATGCTTATATATTGAGATAGAAAACTCAAAAAGATATGAAATTTGTAGAGCATGTTAAAGGCATGAAAATCATCATGTTCATGTATTATTTTGGCTCTGGTCAACTCCTAAGTGCATTTATTAAATTTATAACTAGACTTACCTATCTATTTCTACATGATGTGTGAGGATGGTTGGCTCTTCCAAGCTTATGCAAGTCATTTTTTCCCTTGAAAGCTTTGATGAACTAATGAAAATTTGAGAAAACCTACTTCATGCTCCCTAAATTCCATGAATCATCAAGGAAACCTATTAAATCCTTTCTTTTATAATCTTAGACTTGTTTTCAAGTCATTTGATCATTCACTCAATTGGGAAATTTACTTAGCTGATCTATCTAGGAAAAAGCTTTGTATGTGGGCCAATTTTTTCCAACATCTTTGGTGACTCATAGGGAAGCATGCCTACTATGTTTGAGAACCTATATTAGTTACCTTGTTTGATCCATTAAGCATGGATTCATAAGTTGATCTGAATTGAGTAAGCCTATCCCTTTCTCGAAAACCTTTTATTGAAGTCACAAGGACAAAAATAAACAAAACAAAATAAAGTTCCCAAGTCACTTTGGAAAAGGAAACACACAACAAGAAAGGAAACTAACCTAAAACAAATAAGGGAAACTAAAATACTAAACAAATATGCACATAAGAACTTAAATAAAAATATGAAAGCTACTCTAATATATAAAATATTATATAAAAATTTACAAGAACCTCCCTCCTAAGTCAAATGGAAAACTTTGAGTATCATTCACTTGTAACAAACCAAGATGAAAAATAACCTACTTTGGAGGTACTAAAATTGATGAACTAGGTAGCTTGATGGCTAATACTTTTGATGTGCTCTCTAATTGATTAAAATGAATAAACATGCCTCCAATGTAGACATACTAATCCAAGTCTTCCAATCTTGGTTCATGTTGGACTGCAATATCACTTGCTTGATGTTTCTCATCACCCTTGAGAAATCCTTACATGAAGACTTCATTTAGTCTCTTGAGAATAACTGCACTTGGTTTACTTTATGGTTCAAAAAGACTACATCCTTCTCCATTGTACTTGTGCAAATCAGGATTGATCATGATTAGAGTAGCATCTTAATAGGTTCTTGGAAGGACATGTCCCTTAATCTCTTCTAAATCTTTGGTTATGGCATTAAACTACTACCACAACACTTCAAATTTTTCACTAGTATGTTCATCAAACTAAATTTCTTAAGAATTTGAGATGTCTCTTTCATCAACCTCACTCAATATTTCATCTTGATATTCAACTACAAATGAGGGTTGACTTAACCATCCAAATTCTAAAATATCACACCTATCTTTCTCAATCTCTAATCTACTTTCTTCTTACTCCAACCTATCCTCAACTGACACCTCATCTTAAAATAGACCAACCTCAATTACCTAGTTTTAATCCTCTTCTTGATTTATGTAGAATGGACCTTCAGTAGTCCATTCAATGTATACTCTATTTTCAACTTGAGGATTTTCCTCATTAGGATCTAATTCATTAGTGTCAAATCCATACCAAGAAGGTTGGTTCAAACCTAATTCTTCCCCTTTTAAATAAAGTGGGCTACCGATTATGATTTCTTCATCATAGACACTTGATTATTCCTCTTTAGGCTCACCTATGACTACAAGATCCTCCTCTATCCTTTGTAAAATAGGCTCTTTATCTAAGAGGGAGATGGTTAGAGGGTGAAGAAGTTCACCTTGCCTGAAACTTAAGAGAGTGTCCTTCCAGCTAGGGACTTTCAATGGCTTCTTTAGTGGCTCTTGAATTCATATTTGGACCTCAACAACTAACACCTCCTCCTTTATCTTTATTCCCTTTTGAAATGATTTTCATAATTGAAATGAGTATGGAACATACACTTTTTCTTCCTTTTGAATGGTTATAAGAGAGGGTGGCCTCACAAGTGAGGGCATGACAAAGATAGGGTTGAATGTGTTGGAGAAGATACATGATGGAATGGCTTCATGATCTTGAGTGGGAATGGGAATAGGATTAGGAGAGGTCAAATTGATTAGCTCAGGTTTGACATACTCTTTCTCCCACTACTCAAACACTTTTTCAATGGATAATACCCACCCTTTTGATTCTTATTTATTAGCTTGTGGATAGTCATCTTCCTTAATTAGTGCCCACACATTCTAAAAATATTGAAAGAATATTCCTATCCCCTCCATGGCATGAATGAGGAATTCTTATCCAAGATTAACCCCCTCATTGATTTTCATGATTGTTCTACCTTGGTCCAGTATTGACTTCTAAGTTTTGACAAGGATGGGCTTTGACAAGGTTGACTATGGGGTTGATCAAAAAATCTTGAAGGTTGAGATTGAGACTCTTAGAGGGGAGAGAACACATAATATTGATACAAATTAGCCTAATTATCTTCATAAGATATCAACACACTATCTACATTCTGGATCATGCTTCTCATCATTGCTATGTCCTCATTCTCACAAGATGACCATTGTTCACCCTCACAAATTGACCATCTATTATTGAATAATTGAATAACACTCCTTGAATCTTATATAACATGGATAGGGATGACTATACAAGACTCTAAACCCATACCAATCTCCCTTATCAACTCAATATAAATTGATAATGCTTGCTTGACTCCTGACAAGGATGTGATAGGATAAGCCTGATCTTAACAAGGGGAATTAGAAGAATGATTTAAATGTAAAGGAGGTTAACTTTGGTTATATATAAGGGTGGGAGGAGGGAAAATGACATGATGGGGTTGATAGGCTATTTGAGGGCCATTTGGGGGGAATACATAAACATTATTTTCCTGATAAGTGTGATTTTGAGCTAGAGAATAAGCATATTGATCAAAAGATGTTTGATTGTACATTCCAGATTATGATGATTAGACACTTAGTTAGGCTACTTAAACTAATTTATACATGTTTATAGTTACCATTGATGTTTGAACACTTGACTCCAAAGGCTGATTAGATGAAGAGAACATCAAAACTCTTCACTAGTGAACAATGTAGTAAATCCCACTAGGTGTGCTATAAACTATTATGATGTGAGATTTCACCCTTTTGGAGGATTTATTTAATCTCCCCCACTCCAAATAATAATATGGAAATAAACCTAGCTTGCGGGTATCTTATAATAGTGTTGAACCTCCAAAGAAGGCTGACTTCCTTTTTATGGATCACCTAAACTAATGCTACTATAGGGAAAAAGGTTAAAAAGAGGGAATGGATCCTAAATAAGTTAACTAAGTGACACATTAAATAAAAGGGGATAATCCCATAAGCTTGAACCCACACTATATTTTCACAAGACAATATTAGCTAACACAATCTCATAATCTAGCTAATTACATAAGTATTTCATGGACTAGGTTTAGATAGAACACAAATCAAGACTTGAAAACAAATTGAACACACCTTAAAAGAGGTCAAAAAGGAGGATTAATGGATGAGGAATATTCTCCTTCACAATGCCATCATACACAACTCACTTAACATAGATATAAGGCAAGAGATGGGTAAATAAAGTATTTCATTACATGAAGAGGTATTTCTTACAAATTCTTGATAGGGTTTAGCCTAATGAAGAGGAGAATATCTTGTAATATCTTAGAGAGTCCCTTGCTCTTCAATATTAAAGAGTCATTGTAGGAATACAAAATCATAGAGAGATATACAATGAGAAAGAAAATGGAATAAATATATAAGGGGGAAAAAGAGAGTGATCACATCATCTGAGATCATTAAATGAGATACCACCTTTTGATGAATGCTTCACCATCCTTTTATCAAATTAGGGTTGATGCATCACATATAAGATAAATTTCATTTGTCCTGATAGCCACCAAATCATTTCATTTATTGATAAACATACTAGAGGATAAGAATGTGTCTAGGGTGGTGATTCATAATCCTTCTATGAATAAAAACCATTAGAGATGTTAAACATCTATTAAATTCTCTAGCTACTTTCTTAATCACTAGATCTCCATTTTGGTATTTTTACTTTATCTTCCACTTGACCTATTCATGAGAAGAGAATCCTCATATCTATAATTATGATAGATCCCTCACCATGTATTCTTTGGGTGGCCATAGATACATCTTTTTTGGAGCTATGATTGTGTCAAAGGATGAGACACTCCACCATATCTCATTTATTTTTTAGTCTACTCCAACCTAAATATAGATCTTTAATATAGATTAAAAACTAATCCAAATTATTTATTTTCATAGTCATTATATTTATGAATATCCATAGATTATATAAATTCATTATAGACTATATTAGGTTTTAAAAAAACTATCCTACATCTAAGTTTCAATGGTGATAGAGCTTTGACATTAACAATCTTGACTATATGGTTGCATCTGCTTGATGGTATTCAACTAAGCTCTAATGGTGATATATCCATTTGAAACATTTGATCTTGGTTCGACCTAAAGCATATTCAACCTCTAATCAAAGTTCCTAGATTTGAATTTTGATATTGACCATTGATCTCAATATGGGCTTCTCATATTGTGTCAATTATCAGCTCCCCATTCATTTTGATTCTAGCATTTAAGAATGTGACACTTGGTAATTGTGCATTTATCTTCAAGATTATACTATAAATTTCATGTAATTCTATTATTTCACCACATGATAGCCTCATATTCATCCTCATTATATGCTAAATTATTGACCCCTCACTCTCCATTGATGAGCTTGCTTGTGTACCATTGGATCTACTTTCTTGTTCACCATTGGATCCTTAGTCTAATTAAATGTGTGCCATTGATCTTCCTTATATTTTATCAAACATGAACTATTGGATACTTTAGTTCATAAAAATCATGCCACTTGTCATCCCTTCACTTAATCTCAAGATCCTCTAACTTTTTAACTTTAATATCATTGTTAATCTATGAATATACAATTGAATGTACACCATTAGATCTTTGGGACCCATTGACTCATTAGATAACTGCTCACTATTAGATCCTATCTTAGCTTCTATGATATTGACATCTATCAACTTCATGTTAAAACTTAGGATCTTTTGGGGTTTTTTGAATTCAAATGGCTATTCATCGTTACTTTTATTTGACACCCTCATGTATGTCTCATTTTACTTATTTAAGTTTAAATGCTTGTAACTTGATATAGGCAACTCATCAAGTCATGACATTTATAGAGAATGTTCAAGGCATAAATAAACTCATGTCTATGTAATCCTTTGCCTTTGAGAGGCATCCTAAGTGAACTTATGAAGTGTACAACTAGACTAACCTATCCATTTTTACATGATGTTTGATGATGGTCTAGTCCATTTTCTTCACTTGCTCAAGTCATTTGATCATTTTTTCAATCAAGAACTATGATTAGTTGATCTATCTAGATAGAAGCTTTGTATGTGGGCCAAATATGGCCAACAAGTGTAATAAATGATGAATACTCCAAATTAATCTTCTTTAAAATTAATCACATGCATAGAAATATAAAGTATCAATAATGGTTCCATTTATCAATTTAAATCTACATATACAACCAATTTTTTCATATTATCAACATACACTTGTCAATATAGATCATCATCACCATCCTAACCATGAGGTATTATACACTCCTCATATGGTTAGCCACATGACCCATGGTGAAGATATTGATTTAGAAACTATAAATATCCTACTTTAGACACATAAATTTTGTAGTATACACTTGATAATGTCATTTTTGACCAATACATAAAATACATGAGTTGTGATTACATAGTTGACACTTTCTCAAATTCTCTCCTAGTGATTTACTTATATATGGACCTAACCTTCCAAATTTTACATAATTGACACATAGGATCTCCCTAGTATCTACCTAAATGACACATTAATTTGAGCATACTACTATGGATATCTAGATCATTATTTTATCCTTATTAGATAGGTTTATAAATATTTATATGATATAAAAATGTCTTCCACATTCATTGGATACCTCAAAAGTTATACTTAATGTATATTTTTCAAATTAAAATACTTCCTTTAGGTTGGCCAACACATTTTGGATAATACACATCAAGCTTAAGCCTATCATATTGACCACCTATATAGTAAGTGTAATCATATAAAAATGACACTTGAGTGTTACTTGAGACCACCCATTCCTAGCTTAGCCTTAGACATATATTAGGTCCTATTTAGACACTTATCTGACTTTTATGTTGACCAAACACATCCTTAGACATTTCAAAATCTATCCCAGACCTCATTTAGGCATCTAAGACCCTAATTCATTAAGTCATACCACTCAACACTATCACCATAAGTAGATAATAAGCCCAAAGTGTAATTATCCTATTTGGGTGATATTTTCCTTTTCCCTCTTTTCAGCGCCAATATTTTTTTTTAATTCCTAAATCACCTAGGGTCAACCTAGATCTATTTAAACCATGCACAAACACCATATTAGTATATATACATAAATTTTATCCCTTTATCACTAGTGTAAATTAGATGTAAATACACACAAATAAGCTTAGGACAAGTTGTGCATATTCAAGGTTATCAATCCTTATTCTTCCCTACTTTTTCATAAA
Source organism: Torreya grandis (assembly GCA_037957365.1). Classification (NCBI taxonomy): domain Eukaryota; kingdom Viridiplantae; phylum Streptophyta; class Pinopsida; order Cupressales; family Taxaceae; genus Torreya; species Torreya grandis. The sequence continues at coordinate 1,075,525 of JARHVA010005209.1, forward strand.
GTCATATATATCCTTCATAAACTCAAAATATTCAAATTTATATCCTTAAGAATCAGCCAAATCACTTAATCTAGAATTTATACTAACTTCATTTATACTTACATCAACACTGAAGTGGGGATAACTACATCAGGATTGATCCTTCTTTAGAGTATTGGTATGTAGGCAACTCTCATCACATGGAGGTCTAGGGTTTGGATAAAAAATAAGTCACAATAGGTTATATATAGTGAATCAAGGTTTGTCCACATAGGATCAAGGTTGGCAGACTCAAACACAAATACTCTCATAAGCTTAGAATAATTCCTACATAGAAGAAACTATCACCATAAGTAGACACTATCACCATGACACTACTATCTAGGATAGGGAAATATTGTCCAAAAAAGGTTTTAACACTTGGATCCTATTTAGAACACTCAAACAAAATCTTGTACTAGTTTTTAACCTTTGTATCGTTCATCTCAATCATTTTCTAGCTAAGTATTCATTTGTCTCCTTCATTTGTATTATTATAAATATCAGCTTAGCTCAGTTATTTCATAAGTAAATGGTTATATTTATTTCATATTTTGTACACTAATTTATTGTACTTATACTCTTTAAGAACCTAGGGCTTACACTCCATAAACCCTAAAAAGTTAATTCATTTGGTAATCCTAACTTTCTTCTAATATTACATAAACCATAGCCTAGGATTAGGGTTTTTATCTTTTTGTTTCCTATTTTTAAAGGCTATGTTAGGGTTATAAAACCTGATATATTATACCTTAGTAGCCTTCTTCCAAGTTGCACTACCAAATTTTATGGATAAAGATTACTTTCCTCCTCATCTCCATGAGGGTGATAGTTATTTTCCCTGTAACTAGATCCATTTTATCAATCCTCTAAGAGGTTAGAGAGCCTATTATACTATTTAAAATGTCTATACCCAACCTATGTATGCTTCCACCTCTTACCTATATGGTGTGTGCCTACATGTTGAATTAAAAGTTACTAGTTTTTACACTTGTGAGACATTATGTGATCAATTTATCAGTATGAGAAAGATAATTTTAGAATTAAAAAATCAAAATCAAATATTACATGATAATATTCCAACATTGGAAAATTAGTTTACAAGATAAAATCCTCTAGGGCACACTATTGTCAATCATTTATATGCATCTTTAGGTAGTCATTTTAAAAAATCAATGTTACATATCAAAATAAGAAATCACAAAAAAGTGCATTTATATATAGTGATTTGAAAGGTACTCAAAGATCAAATAGAAATTCAAGTGATATTTTGAGTCAAATGATTAAAGCTGATTTTATTAGCCTAACTCCTCTACATATATTAAGTATATCTAGATACTATTGTGCATACCATAGAATGTAAGGTCATGTTATAAATTCATGTTTGAATTAAAAAATAATATACAAAAGATAATTGCTAATGAAGAACCTATACAAGATCAATTAGTTAAACAATCCATAGTGATATAAGAACATATTCAAAAAGGGTCAAATTTAGAAATAGTACATTAGTGGTTACCAAAGCTTAACTTAGAACAACAAAACATTTGAAAAGTATAATCAAATCAAGATAAAGTAGAAATAATATAGGTAAAATAAGTACAAGATTCAAATATACCTCTCTAAAATGTGGTCCCACTTTCAAAGTAGTATGGGTTTGGTCAAAAATATTCACAGTAGTTTGATTATCATGGTCAAGGTTTGGGAAATCATGATCAAGGATCACTACTCCTATTCTCTAATAGTTGATAATGTTGGTTAACAAGGTTTGGTATTTATGGAACATACTAAGGAAAATCATTCATAGATATAATTTATCAAGGAAAAATATCAAGACACAAGTGTCATATTAAAAAAGGAATGACCACATCAATTGTAAAGTTAAAATCATACTAATCCAAAAAGCATTCTCAAAAGGGTGTTTCTAACAAAAGATACTCCAAAGCACCATATGCCTACAATAAACACAATTTCAAAGGGCACACATAAAAAATATTGTAAATCATAATTCAAAAAAGTCAATTCCATAGTATGACACATTTCCCTATGCTCATATATATAATAATTGTCAACCATAACATTCCATTGGTTCAAAATAAAGATGATAATGATGAGTGCAACAATCTAGGTTATTATGATTTCCAAGATACCAACAATGAACAATACTCAGATTCACATTGTAGCTCAATTCAACTATAACATATCAATCATACTACATGAGAGGTCACCATTCCTATTTTTGACATAGGATCCATTGAGGGTGGGTCTCTCATGAGACTCATTGGTTAGTAGTATCTCTCTTTACATGTACATAGATTTAATTTTCCTAGATTACTTGTATATAGTTTCATTTTCATATTTATTGTACATAACTTATATCTAAAAATAATAAAAATAATATAATATGTTAAAAACACATAAACATTCAAATATTTACTCAAAAAATATGATTGTATGCATGTATATGTTTACATTTCTTATACTTTCTAGTTACTTCATATGCTATCTATCTTAGTGTAGTTAGTTTTATAATACATACATGCTTCACATGTTCTTGTTGAATGTTCACAAATAGTTACAAGACCTAGGTCCACCACATAGATTTAGATTTGCTACTATCTACTCACTAGGGTCATATACACAAATACATGGATTCATTATTTAATACATTCACCAATTTATGACATCTTATACATAGTTCTGATTACTAGGTTACATATTTATAAACTCTATATCATATATTTAACATTGTTATATATTGATATTGATCATCCTACACTACTTAGATTTTTTTTTTTGCCAATTACTACTACTACTACTAGAAACTTAGTTTATGTACATCATTGCTCTTATATAGATTTGTACTACATGTTCATGCATACTTTCATTTCTATATTTACTAGTTTAGACTTGATTTTGCCTCTTGTTAGAGGTACAATCACTAAGGGGGGGGGGGTAAATTAGTGATGTTAGATAATCAAATTATAGTTTCAAACTCTTAATCATTCAACATACATCAACTTGGTCAAGAAACATAAACATGAAAGCACATACACCTAAACCATACATAAGAGCATACAACACATGAACATATCATATATGTGAGAAACCCTCTTGGGGATAAACCCCACTAAACCCTGCAAGATGGACTACAATCCTATAAAAAGAGATACAAAATTTAGACCAGCACTAACTGATCAAGGAACACCCATCCCTTTTATCAGTGAGACACCCATCCCACAAGGAGGAACCCACTCAGCTACTTTAATCTAATCTCTACCTTTGATATGATGTCTTTTACACCTGATGATGGACTTCTCTTACTTTCAATCTTATTCACCCTTATATCTCTTTCAAACAACTCATCACACACCCTCAAACATGGTCATACAATAAATGCATCCAAACTCCTCTTTTGGATCTCTCTAGTCTTATTCTATCATCCTCAATCTATTCTATACTTTAGTCCATCCACTAATCACACTCCCTCTATACTCTTTCCTTCATCTCTATATTATTCTCTCTCAACACACTCACATCCAAGTCTAGAAACCATTTCCTTGGTCTCCACTATTTATAGAGTCTTTAATAATATTATCTTCTTAGTCAACCATAAGACTTTCCTTAACCCTTAAGACATATAAAATGCTAACAAAAATTTCAATACCATCCTCAAAGGTTGGCCATAGCATCTATGGGTCACACTTAAGTTGCTACACTTTTCAATTATGCCTTAGTACCCCTTATAGGTCTCATGGAGACCTATTTACCCATTTAGCTCTCTATCAAGTAAATTAAGAACATACAATCAATTTAAACTATATGGTTCCACTCCATATAATTTCTAAGACCACTTCATGTGAATACATTTTCTGAAACTCTCTTCTACTAAAGCATAAATTTCTCAAACATTATTCTATAATTAGGAGCACTATGAATGAACAAATAAGTAACTTTGAATCTCCATAACTTTGACTATTCTAACATTAAAACCTTATAAATAGATTATATGTATGAACCTTGGATTCCTCTACAACTTTGATTTTTACTACATCAATAAATTCATACTGGATCAAAAGATATATCCCAAAAAATAATCACTAGTTTTCTTCACAAATTTAAATATTTGAATTCCAACAGTCACTATATAGACACTAAACATTGAGCACCTTAACCTCATCTCATGCTTCCTAGAAACTATGGAAAAATATGCACTATTTATCTCCTATGAGTATCTTGATATTTATCATGAAATGCTCACCATTGATCTTATATCAGAGCTCCCATGATTGTGCCACTTGGCAGTTCTACATTCCTTTTACATATTTAAATTTTGACTCGACCCACACCATTAAACTCTATTAGTATGAATGACTGTGAACCATTGATCTTATATCAACTTAATGAGATAGTGATACTTGTCACCAGTGTGTGAAATCTGAGATTCTTTGACATTTTGATTGAATACACACTATTAGATCAAGTCTCACAAGATCATGCACACCATTGGATCATTATCGAGTCTGATGAAATGCTCATCATTATATCTTGATCTGATTAACACTCACCATTGGATCTAACTAGACAAATTAACCTCAAAATTTAATGTAGTTAAACTTGATGGTCTTTGGCCCATCATAGTCTGTAAGAACAACTTTGAAGGTTTATAATTTGAGCTAGAAAACACTTCAAGATTCCAAATTTTTAGGGTACCTTATTATGACTATAGAAAACATATCCATGAAACTATTTGACCCTAGTTGACTTTTTAAGACCCTATATTAAATACACAAACTTTTTGGTTCATTCATATCTACATGATGTGTAATGATGGTCTAGATTCTCTTAATCTAGAAGGTGCATATTTCTCATTCCAAATGATCAAGTGACATACCAAATCTTCACCAAGGCATCTATATATGTCTCACAACTTCTTTGTCCTTATGGACCTAAAAATGTGTCATATCTTCTCCAAGCTATCAAACACACCTTTTTTTATCATTAATGTAGTAGTATCTCATGCTCTCTTTGACATCAATGACAACCTAACAATAATGACCATGCTCAATAATCTCCCCCTTTGTCATTCATGGAAAAAAACCCTCATAATGACTTCATATTCATTTAAATTTATTCATTTTGATATTTCTCCCCATTTGACATTAATGACAAAGGGTCTCTTCCTTAACATGCCAAAAATCATTCCTCAATGTAATGTATGCATTTAAATAATATTAAGATGCTCAGGATACTTACATACTTTTAGGAATATGAATCAATTTCTCCCCCTTTGACATGCACTAATTTGAACTTGGACTTATTTGATGTTTGGACATGATAGAATACTCATAGAGCTTTTAAAACTCCCCTCAACATCTAGCTCCATCTTATGTCATCTCTTCTTTGATATATATCAATCTAAACTTGAGATATTTTAATCCTTAGACCTATCTACCTATAAAACACATAATCTCTCTTTTCTCATGCATGAATATTTAATACCTTGTCAAAATATATGACTTGGTTTGATCATGTCATCATGTCAATATTATTGAATTTACAACTATAACAGACATATTCATACTTGTATCATGACTAAATAATCTTCACATATGCTCCCCCTTACACAATGCACACCATCTTCAAGCTACTCAAGCTAACTAAGTTAGTTCCCCCTTAGCCAAACATATCTTGTATATTATCAAATTGAAAAGAACATACCTTTGTATTAATCAGCAATTTGATCATTACCTAAAGTACACACACTTAATTTCACACATGAAAGATGTCTCCTAAGAAACATAGGTAGAGACACCCACTTATCATAGATAAATCTTTGAGACCTTATTCATGATATAAACAATATGACAACACATTCTCCTCTTACTCAAATAACCTTGTCTTCAATATTCATTATTTGATCAATTAATTTAATCAATTGATAAGATATTACCTTTATGACCAAATCCCTAAACATACCTTGAGCACATTTGAACAAGATCAACATACCTTTCTATGCAAAATAATATCTTTATAAATCACCATCCTTGATCAAACACTTGGAAACCTCCATTCTCTACCTACAAACCTTCAAAACCAGTAAATTCATATGACCTTTCTTGTCTTTCAAAGTCAACCAAAGCTCAATGGAAATCCATCATGATTCTTCTTGTTTTCAAGTGTCTCCTAGAAGCCTAGATAAATACACCCTAACCCACAATGTCCTAGAACAATGTGAAACTAGGAGTTTCCCACAACTCCTCATATTCCTTCTCCTCTTTGGTCATTTGATAATGATAGTTATTCTTCTTATTTTTAAGATTAAGATAAGTAACTTGCTAACCCACTACAATATTCTCATTTTATTTTAAGAATGAATTGATAATATATGGAGACAATAAATATTCATGACATACCTTTTCATCTGAAGAAATAACCTCATCACTAGGATTTGAAAATTGATGATCTTTACATAAAACTTATTCAAATATATTAGGATGTTCACTTAGATATATACACACCTCAATACTAGCCTCAAATAACATCTTGGTCTTCTCCTTGAGCTTGTTCTCTTCATTCACAACATGAGTAGGCAATGAGAGATCTTCACATTCTTCTACCTTTGTAGCATTCTCCACCACAACAAATAGACCACTTGGACCTGTAGACTCATCATGGCTCACACTTTTAAATTTTGGTTTCCATAAGTTAACTTGTCTTCTTTCTTGCATACTAGGAGTTTGGTTGAACTTATTTTGACTTGATGGCCTTTGCTTGAAGAACCTAGAAATGTGACCAATCTTGTCACAGTTGTAGCAAACCATTATTTTTGAAGGAAACTCAAATTGCCTTACTTTATTTGGAAATAATTATATAAAGTGTCCCACATTATGATAGTTGAAGAATTCAACTTTGATTACACTAATTGACTAATAATTCCACTCATTAGCAAGTACTCTACACTCTTTAGCCCTATGACCAAATTGATTTCAAGTGTAACAATAACCATTGAATTTGGCATACCTCATGGCATTTGGTTACTTGATCTAATTTGTCTTCAATCTACCATCATCTTCATTCCATGAATAATTATTTACCTCAAGGTTTGATTATCTTGGTTCACATTAGTCTTCACCTTGTCTTGAGTTGAAATCTTTTGTTCTTTTTTGTAACCAAGTCCAGTTCTATCACTAGCTTGATTTTGACTATTCACAATGTTTTCTAAATCACTTGATCTCTTTTTGAACATTACAAATGACTTCATCTTACTAGATGTCTTTTCTAAGTCATCTTTCAATGACTCATTTTCAATCACATACCTTGAACACTCATATTCTTTTTCTTTCAGTCTTGTGGACAGGATTTCTAATTGACAACTAAGATGCTTGACTATATCTTCATTCTCCTTGGTGTCTTCATTCATTCTTGCCTCAAACACACTAAATTATTCTTCATAGTCCTTGATTTGATATTTCATGTTCTTATTAATCTTCCTCTCAATCTTCAATTCTTCATGAGCATTCCTCAATTCAATCTCATAGCCCTCCTTATCTTTTTTATTATCCGTATCACTCTAATTAGACTCCTTTTGATATGAGAAACTTATTTCCTCAACCATGTATAGGACTTAATCTTCAATACCAAACTTAGAATTACTATCTTCACTCTCATATAATGAGCTACAATCTTTATTGGTGTAAAGATTCTCCTTGTTCTTGAAGGACTTCTTGTTATCATACTTTTTAAATTATTTCTTATCAGACCTAAAAGTCTTCTTTGCTTCATCTTGGCTTTCACCAAACTCTTCATTATCATTCTTCTTATGCTTATGAGGACACTTATTAGCAAAGTTTACTACTTTTCCATAATTAAAACATTTAAAGGGTAGTTTACCCTTAAACTTCCCTGAGTCTATTTTAAATTTACTTTTAAATAAATCTATTAGTTCATCATCAAATATATCATCATACTTGACTTATTTACCTTGAGTTATTTTCTTATTTATATTCATTATTATTTTGAATCTTTTTTCCACTTTTTTTAGTTTTTCATAATTGACTCTCATCTCATAGGCAGTAAGAATGCCATGCAATTCATCCATCTTCATATGAGTAAGATCATGAATTTGTTCTACAACTGACACTTTAGAATCAAACTTGAGGGAGAGAGACCTTAATACCTTTTATACTATAGTAACTTATTCAAGCCTCTCTCCAAGACCTTTGATAATGTTCACAATCTCATTAACTCTCTACAAATAGGATGTCATAAAATCTTCTTCCTTCATCTTGAGACTCTCAAATTATCTTTAGTGAGTCTATAACTTGGCCAACTTGACCTTTGAATCCCCTTCATAAATGATCTAAAATTTGTCCCATATCTCTTTGGTAGATTTACAATAGACTACCTTAGTGAACTCAATTTTTAAAAGACTAAAAGTGATGGCATTCATTGCCTTAGAATTGATCTCACATAGATTTTTATCATCTATACTAGTTCAAGGGGTTGAGGGGGATAAATATCCATCCACAATAGATTGCCAAATGTCAAAACCTATTGACATGATGTAGGTCTTCATCTTCACACTTCAAATAACATAATTGGACCCATTAAACATTGATAATTACTTTGTAGAGAAACATTGTATCTATTGACTTGCCATTTTTTACTTTGGATGACATTCAAGTGGTTAAAATTGTAAGGAAGGTCCTGCTCTAATACCAATTGTTATATTTATAGTCATTAAGAGGGGGGTGAATCATTGATGATAGATAATCTAATTCAATTTCTAATCTCTTAATCATTAAACATACATCAACTTGATCAAGTAACATGAACATGAAAGCACATACATCCAAAGCATATGTAAGATCATACATCACATGAACACATCATATATTTGGGAAACCCTCTTAGGGGATAAAACCCTCTAAAAACTTCAAGATGGACTATATTCCTATAAAATAAGATCTAAGATTTAAACCAATACTAACTGATCAAGGAATACCCATCCCTTAGTTTAGTGAGACACCCATCCCACAAGGAAGAACCAACTCCTAGGAAACCAAGCACCCATTCATATACCTTGATCTGATCTCCACCTTTGATCTAATTTCTTCTACACCTGATGATGGAATTATTTTGCTTGCACTCTTTTTCACCCTTATATCTCTCTCAAATAAATCATCACACACCCTCAAACTTGCTCATACAAAAAATGCATACAAACTTCTCTTTTGGATCTCTCTAGTCTTGTTATCTCATCCTTAATCTATTTTTTACTTCATTCCATCCACTGAGCACACTCACTCTGATCTCTTTCCTTCATCTCTATATTTTACTCTCTCAACACACTCACATCCAAGTCTAAAAATCATTGCCTTGGTCTCCACTATTTATAGAGACTTTATGAATATTATCTTATTGGTAAACCATAATACTTGCCTTAACCCTTAAGACATCTAAAATTATAACAAAAATCACAATACCATCCTTACAGATTGACCACAGTATCTATGGGTCACACTTAAGTAGTTATGCCTTTCAATTAGGCCTTAGTATCCCTTATAAGACTCATGGAGACCTATTCACACAATTCGCACTCCATCAAGAAAATTAAGAACATACAATCAATTTAAGCTATATGGGTCCACTCCATATAATTTTTAAGACATATTCATGTGAATACATTTTCCAAAACTCTCTTTTGTTAAAGCACAAATTGCTCAAACATTATTCTATACTCAAGAACACCATGAATGAATAAATAGTAAACTTTGAATCTCCATAAATATGACTATGATGAAATTAATACCTCCTAAATAGATTCCTTGGATGCATCTTGAGTCCTCTAAAACTTTGATTTTTACTGCATCAATAAATTCATCATAGATCGAAAGATATAACCCAAACACCGAGCACTAGTTTTATTCATAAATTTGAATATTTGAATTCCAACAGTCACTATATAAACACTAAACATTGACCACCTTAACCTCATCTCGTGCTTCCTAGAAACTATGGAAAAACACACATTGTTGATCTCCTCTAAATAGCTTGATCTTTATCATGTAACTCTCACAATTAATCTTAGATCAGAGCTCCTATAGTTAATCCACTTAGTAGCTCTACGTCATTTTTGCACATTTAATTTCTAAATCATCCCACATCATCGATCTCTATCAGTATGAATTCCCATAAACCATTGACCTTATATCAACTTAATAAGATAGTGACACTTATCACCATCACATGAAATATTAGATTCTTTGACATTTTGATTGAATATGCACCATTAGATCAAGTTTGACAAGATCATTATCAGGTCTAATGAAATGCTATCAGTTAGATATTGATTCATTTAACACTCACTATTGGATCTGACTAGATAAATTGATCTAAAACTTCAACATAGTTAAACTTGATGGTCTTTGGCCCATCACAATTTGCAAGACCAACTATGAAGGTTTATAACTTGAGATAGAAAATAATTCAAGAGTCAAAATTTTTAGGGTACCTTCTTAGCACTATATACAACATCTCCATGAAATTATTTTACCTTGGTTGACTTTTTGAGACTCTATATTAAATGCACAAACTTGCTAGATCATTCATATCTATATGATGTGTAGTGACGGTTTGGCTTCTCTTAATCTAGAATATGAATGTTTCTCATTCTAAATGATCAATTGACATAATAGAGCTTCACCAAGACATCTATGGATTCCTCAAAACTTCTTCTTTGTCCTTATAGACCTACAAATGTGCCATAGCTTCTCCAAGCTATCATACATAGTTTATTTGTCATTAATGCACTAGTATCTCATGCTCTCTTTGACATCAATAAAAACCTAACATCAATGACCATGCTCCATACCTATATGATTATTAATATATTCAAGGGCATTTGAATATGCCATTATTCTATGGCTTTATGCCACTTCCTTTCATTATATATATTCTTTGGACATGTTCTCATGTACTTGTGTGTGCCTTTTTGATTGTGTATGTAGACATTTGAACATGTCATTCCATGTGGCTCTAAGCCAATTTTCTTTCTCTTTATGTATGTGGACATTTAAACATGTACTTATATGTATTTATTTCTTATATTTAGTGACATGTGCCCATGCCCCTTATATGTGTGTCCTTGGCCTATTTTACATGCCTCATGTGTGTTGTATATATGATTTAATTTATGATTAATGGACATAAAACTTGTCTATTGCCTATTACACACTCTATTTTTAGATTCCATGAGGGACCTCATGCATCTCCCATTTCCTCCCTAGGTGCCATGATGTACATCCCTAGGTAGTTTCCCAATTTATTACTCAGATTTGTTGTTTACACACATTCTTACATCATTATATCTATATTAAAAACCTTTTAAATGATAGATATAACACATCATACATTAAAAAATTATGCTCAAATTATCTTACATTATGATGTCATGTATCCCATTATATTGGTTTATTATGTAGATATCATATACATTCAATCTAACACACATCATACAAAGATTTTTATTGAGGATAGTTCTTGCATAGGTTTAAAAACTCCCCTCAAAAGAGGGGGAATTCACATATGTTTGTCATAAATATCAAGCCATCTAAATACACTTAGAATATAATTTATAACATATAGGCACAAAATATAGAGTGAAAATATAGAAAAACTAATTGGAAAATAGTTAGATAGAGATCATACTTGGTTTGTAGAAAATAACATAGTATGACACTAGCACCAAAAGTGGACACTAGTGACACAATTCTACTATCCAAGATATGGTGCTATTATTAATTATGCATAAAAGTATAAAAATCAATATTTGTAAGAAAGGCACAATAGATACAGTCCATGTTTGCATAGATTTAGTTATAGATTACCAATGTTTTTTTCTTATTTTACACAAAATCAGACTAGTTTTCTTACATTGGGGACATCATGTGTGGAATGAGAACTCTTGTTTCAATTTCAAATACTTAGTGTAGATAATAGAAAACTACACATGATGGTTCTAGATGTCAAACTGACCCCTAGACCACCTTAGGACCCCCTAGGGACTCTTCCACAACTTGTTGACCCCAGACCTAACTCACCCTATGTAACCTTGACCAAACTTGACCTTACCCTCGACCATTGATGGTTACGCCTAACCATCAATGGTCATATTTTAACCACATAAATAGTCAACTTTAGTTAATTTTGACTTGATTATTATATTTAGCTAATCTAATTTATGTGTGAGCTAATGCATGTGAAAGCTAAATTTAAACTCCTTCTTGAACTTCTTGTTAACCTATTGCTTCACCTCTCTTTCCTTATAAAAAGAGAGGAGAAAAAGGTGAAAAGGGATACAAAATCAATTGATCAATCAATCAATCAATCTAGGATCATCGACATCCAAATTTAGAGCCTTTTGCATCAACACCTCTTTTTACAGGAAATCTTCCAGCAAACTAGTGAACCAATAAGTATGATAGAGATCTAAAGCATTATCATCCATCAACCAATAACCAAGTATCATTACTCTACCAAAATTACCCTAGGCTTTACCAATAGATTTTTCAACCACATTAACCCTTCTACAAATCAACAACCAACAAGCTAAGTATTTATTTTTACTAATTAGTTACTTTGTTCCTATTTTGCAACCAACCTAGCCCAAACTCACTTTCTAGATTTTCATTCTGTAACCTTATCAGACCAATTTCTTAAATCAAACCAAAACCCATAGTAATTGCTGATGGTCACCCTGATTGCTAATAGTTTATCCATAATCATCAATAGTTTCCCAACCATTGAAGGTTAACCTAACTATCGACAGTCACCCCAACCACTGATGGTCACTATGTGACAAATAAACAAGCTATTTTCACCCACTAGACCTCAACCAAATCTAAATTTTAGACCCTCTACCTAACCACAAAGCCTTACCCTATTTTTTGTACCATACTTGATTCATTTAACATTAATATCAATCTATTTATTTTTATAATTAGTCAATCCATCTATTCATTTAACAAGCACTTCTTATATTTAACTTTAGTATCTTATTGATATATGCAAGTACTTTATCTTTCACTTTTAAAATTTGATTGTCTAAAAGTGTGGATTGATAGCCTCCAAAGAAGCTCATGCTTCTTGGATCTATCTTGCTAGGTAATCCACCGTATTATCTAACTAATCAAACCATTTATTTAGTGATTTCTTATCTACAAATCATTCCTCCTAAGCCAAAGAGGAGTATCTACAACCATTTAGATCAATGCATGCACAACATATCAAGTTTTTATACCATACCCTTCTCAATTTTATTTTCTCCTTCTAAAGAACATATGTCAAATTTATCTAAAATATTTTGGCACACCTAGTGGGACCCTTGAGTCTTTTTTTGGGTTCATAGTTGCATCTAGGTGCTTACTTTTCTTATATTTCTACTCATACAGCAAAATTGAAGTTTCATTTTGGGCTTAAAATTGACTACATCCATTGTTTTCTTGCTTATTTTATCTCACATAACTTAATTAATAAAGTGAATTAATCTTATCTTCACTCTTATCACACACACAAGACCAAACTACTTACACTTAATCAAGCATAAAAACATTGACATAAGGCCTGATTGGGAATACATTACCTAGTAGTCACCTTTATCAGCTATCCTGCTTGGATTTCATCACTAAGGGGAGAACCAACTCATCTCTCTGGTTGAGTATAATATTTTTCAATCAGTATATATTTTCTAAACACCCAACACCCTTATCATTTTGGTGTGTGAAGTGAGGGGGTAGGCCCCAATATCAAGCCACATATTAATTTATAATATATATCCCTTTGAGATATGAAACACAACCTAAAACCAACCATAGACTTTTTCCTAGCACCCACTCTATAATGTAAGTTGAATCACATAATTCTTAAACCTTAAGTCATAAGCCACAATAGATAATAAAAATAACCTTAGGATTTAATGTACTTTAGTGTGTGTTTTGTTTCTATGACTTTTTCTTATCTTCTTTTTGTTTGAGTTGTGATATTGCTTGTATCTTCTTCTTTTCCTTACCTACATGGTTTTGACTAGGCAACAACTAAGAAACCAAGTAAATCAAGACCCACCTCATAATCATCCATCTTCCTCTTCTGCCTCATCTATGGATTACATCTCAGATGCATAAAGGTTTCCTCATCCTTCTGGGAGTCCTACCATCTGTTAGATGGTTGCTTGAGGTGATGCAAATTTAACCACATTTCTAGATAACAACCCCATATCCATCTAACATTACCTTAACACCATATCCTACCATACCCCTACTTTGGTTCCACCTATTGACCCACCCAATGGCATGCCATCCCACCTTATAGGCAACACTTCTATTGCCACCATCTCCTCCCAACCTTTAGTCACCCATGCATCATCCTTTACTAATAACCATAATAATATGACCATCCAAAAATAACCCACTCAGTCAAGTAACACCTAAGTACCTTCTTCTCCAACTAACAACCATCCTAGTATAGGATCAACCCAACCTTTACTAGTGTCACCACCATTCCTCTCATTTCTAACCTACCTACCTCCACTCCATTTCAGAGCTTGGTGGTTCCCATACCTTTCACCCTTCTACCCATTAGTACCAAAGTTACCACCTACCCTCTATATACTAACCCAACCATACCTCCTACTCAACATGCATTGATATCTCAATAGGTTCCCATTGTACCAAACTCAAGCTATGTCCATAACCTACAAGGGTATGCACCTCTACCTTCTACCCAACCACCTATCTCCATGTATTCATATGTGGCATCATCCTAACCACCCAAGTCCACATACCAATATGTGGTAGCATCTCAACCCCACACCAAATATGTATATTTTATACCTACCCAAACCCACATAGTCTAACTTACAACTATGGGGGTCTATAACCCCAAACCAACCTTGTAAAAATGTTAATGGACAAAATGACTACTTTAGAGTCATTCATTTCTAGAGCTCATAATATTTTGTCATATGACCAAATCTATAATGAAGCAATTCACACATCCATCCCCATTTGACCATATCCTCCTCAATGGGAACTTCCAAAGTTTTTGAAGCTTCAGAGTAATGAGGACCCTAACAACCCCTGAGAGAATTTAGGCACTCATGTTATTTGATTACCTATGATGATGCTCTCCTTCTTCATACCTTCTCCATGTCTCTATCAGGTCTGACACTATATTGGTATAGTGGTATAACAAATCACTCTCTCTTTTCTTTCACCCAGTTGGCTCAAACTTTCTTGGATCACTTTTTCTATAAACATCTTCAAGAAGGTTTACACCACTGATCTCTACTCCATTCAAAAATGTTATGATAAATCCATTGATGACTTTGTATCCCATTAGAGAAGCTTGATAAATCAACTCCTTTTCTCTTTGCTCTAACCCAAATTGATTAAACTTTTTGCTTAGGCTTTTGCCAAACACATCTCTTCTACTTTACGATTTCAAAGCTTCAGGACCTTTGATGAAGCTTTCACCATGGCATGAAAAATACATAATAGAGCCATTGATGAGGGGAAGTTGAAATTGAGAAACAAAAATTCCACCTTTAAATAAAATGAGATCTCCTCCTCTAAATAGAATAATCAAACCACCTTGAACTCCAAAAATAATGGAACCATGAATGTGGTTGTCCTTAATACCACCCTTCCACCCATTGTTAACCAATTTAACTCTTCTAATTCCTCCAATCAAAACACTAAGAACTCAAACCATAACACCTAGAACCAATTTACTCCACTTGGGGAGTCATGCACTTCAGGCTTAGAGAAATTATTAAAATCCAATCTCATAAAACTCCCTTAAATAAAACCTCTATAATAATTCAATTCTTCTCATCCTATACCTGGTTAGTACAAGAAGAAAAAATTATGCACCTTCTACCAAGTCATTAGAATTGATGTTAGTAGGTATAATACCTTCAGGAACATTATCCAAAATCTTGTTGAAAAGGGGAAACTTGTGTTGGATAGACCTAATTCACCCCCAGACCAATCACTTGACACCTTTAGACAACCCTTTCTTAGCCAAACTTTTTTTTCCAACAATGAAAAACAAAGTAGAGTCCTCTCATGCTGACAAGGCCCATACTATCAATATGGTTCTTGGTGAACTTACTACTAAGAAGACCATTGACCAAATCATCTCTTCCCATACTCCACTTATTAAGGTAGTGGAGTCACCAACCTTTCCTTTGATATGCATGATAGAGGAGGAAACCATTCCCACTCTATCATTTTCCTCAATCATACAACAATCCACTCTTCCTTTAGAAATCACTCCTTAAGAAAAAACCACTTTTACTATACTTCCCAATGAGGAGTTACCTTCCCAGATATTGGAACCTTTTGATCAAGAAAAGGATGAAGTAATCAGTCCTTGCCCTCAACTCATAGGTCTATCCTTTGAATCCACTACTAAGGGATTTAAACCCATCTATAAACCTTTCTCAAGGATGGTTAAAAAATTTGAATTCATATCCAACCCTAATCTAGATCAGGCCACCTTTTGGAAATATCTTGGGCTCCTATATAGAACCAAGTAGGAGCCTTATTTATTAGAAAGATCCATGCTTTACACTATCAAATCCACTATCACCACAACCTAACCATCAAACACTTCTACCCATCAAACTACAATAACACCATCAGAACCAAACTCATCCAAAGTCATTAAATGAACTTCTGCCATTCTAACCAAATCCACCAAGAACCTTGGAATATTTCTTACTCATAGCATTAGTCACCCATCAGTAAATTTTGATTTAAGCCCACTAAACCTATCATAAAAACCCTAAACTAACCCAATAAATAAGGTAAAACCACCTAAAAGCCCAAAAACCAAAACTCTACCTCCCCTCTCCACTTTGCCCTCTATTTTTGGGCCTCATCCCTATACCTTAGTTGGAAAACCAACCATCCCAATAAAAAACCAACTACCACTTTTCATTACGCCATCACTCATGATTTCATCCATACCTATTTTCACCAACCACCCATGAACATACATCCTATCTCCTAATTGTCTATAAACAAATCACTTATCTCTAAAACATCTACCCCAAAACCTTCTAACCCCAAGATATCAAACTCTCTACCAAAGCTAAAACCATCTACTAAGAATACTCATTTACCCAAACCCTTTATCACCAATCCCACTCCTAAAAAGACTTCCACCTCAACTAACAAACCTAAGACCTCTATGCCTTTTCCACCATTACTCAAAATCTTAATCAATAATCCTATAGAGGCTATTTCAAGCATCTTGCTTAACCTTGCCACTTTTCAGACCATTTGACCCACACAGTCTTAAACCCTCTTGGTATAATGATAAATTAGTATGCTCATATCATAAGACACCCAAGTATGATAATGATAACTATAAGGCTCTCCAAGTATTGGCCCATCAACTATATCATGAGGATGACTTATTATCAAATGAGCCTTTTATGAGCCCATCAATGATCCAAGGACCAAGATCCATCAACCAACACTTACCTACTCCTCCACTCTCACCTCAGAGTGGGGAGGAATTGAATAATCCCTCTAACCTAGCTCCTCCCCCAATTCATACCATCCATGTGGTCACATGATCACAAATCCAACCAAAGGATAAGGGAAATACAAAGGTGTCCATTCCATGGACATATCCTTATTTCACCACCCAACAACCCAGCCAACACCAAGCACCTTTACCTTCAACTAAACCCAAAGTGTCCATCTTAGGACCATCTCACTCTAATCCATCTAAATCAATCTAACAAGTAGTTTTGAAACAACTTCACCAAATGTTGGTAAATATGAGTTTGTATGAACTAATAAATACCTTACCCCATCACCACTAAGTGATGATAAAGGCTATATAATCCACATAGGTCCAAATAGAAGACCCACATCCTTTAAAATCCTTTTTTAGAGCTCTCCAACTTTCAAACCTTGTTACCTTTAAGGATTTAGAAATACCCCCCATCTATCTAAATGATCCAAATACTTCCCTCTTCATTAATGTATACATCAACCAAAACCTACATCTAGAGGGTTATAATTGATGAGGGATGTAGCATCAACATTATCTCTTCCCAAACATACAACCAAATCAAATTACCTGAGAACATTATGTTAGAAACATTAATGGTGCTTTGATCTTTCAACGATACCATGGCCATGACTTTAGGAACTATTGTCCTTCACATTTGCCTAAGACCACACACACTTCTTGAGGTCTTCTATGTAGTAGAAGGAGAGTTCAAGTACAATGTTTTACTAGGATGCCCTTGGATTTGTTCCATAGGCTGTGTGTTATCTACCCTACACTAGTGTGTCAAATTTGATCATAAGGGTCAAGTTGTTACCATACAAGCTAACTCGAGTCCTTTTACATCATGAAACATGATGTATTGACCCAATGAAATTCTTTTTCTTCCATCCAACAAGACTTAAATGATAACATATTAAGCTCCATATCCCTCTACCATTAATGCCTCCACCAATTCATCCATTCCTTCTACCCAAATCCCCATAATGGACCATTTGGAATCAACCTTCCAATGTCTTTCATTGGGGGAGTATCACCTCCTGACCCTTGATGCTTTTCCTACTCCTCAAGATTATGGAAATCTTGACCAATTATTTGACTATGACCCCAATATTAGAAACATTTTTCCTTTCAAACCTTTAACTTGTCAAACTAATTTCATCTATGGTGGACTTGATAAACCCCTTGACACTCTTACGACCTCTTTTCCACCTCTACCATTCACCTTTAGTTTTTCTATCTAAATAAACTAGAGTTTGCCCAAACATACCTCTATAGGTGTGCTTAGAAGGGATTTGGTCTAAGACAATATTAACATGGGATGCATGAGTTGTTTCTAATCAAGACCCAAAAACCTCATGAAAAGTATGGCCTCAATTTCATGCCCCCTAAAAAGCAAACTAAACCACCTCCTATTACCATTGTTGAAGAAGACATCCCTTCCTCACTAACCCCTTCTGTATCAACAATTAAGGATATAGACATCATCCCTCCTAAATTTTTTTCATCAACTTGATCAGACTTAAACCCCTAACTTATCAAAAGTATGGGGTGACTATAATCATTCCTCTAACCCAACCTAAGATGATAGGAGATGGCTCTCTTACCATTAATACTATTTAGTGTAAGGATGATGATTTCATTCTCACATATCTTGGTGTAGAAGATTCCTCTATCCAAAAATCTCTTCCTCATGAGACTTCAACCATGTTGAAAAAATACACTATGGATATCAACTTGGGAACTCCAAACAACCCATGCATTGTCAAAATTGGCCAATCACTAAATTCTAAGGAGCTTTAGGACTTCCCCTCCTTATTAGAAGACCATATCATAGCATTTGATTGGTCTTAAAGTGACATGTTAGGAATCAACCCCTCCATCTCTACCCACAACATAGTCACCAACCATGATATCAAGCCCATTAGGCAAAAAATTTGATGAATGTACCCTCATATATCCCTTCTCATTAAAGAAGAGATTCAATGTCTTATATCTGTCAATTTTATTCAACCCATGGACTATACCCAATGGGTCTCAAATGTTGTACCTATCACAAAATCCATAGGGGGCTTTGTATTTGTGTGGAATTTCATGACCTTAACCTTGCTTTCCCAAAGGATGACTTTCATCTACCAAACATTGACCAGATAGTTGATCTTATAACCCTCCATGAGAAGTTCTCTTATAAATGGATTCTTAGGTTATAATCAGATCCTAATTGCCCCTAAAGATCAACAAAAAAATACTTTCATCACCTCATGGGGAGATTTATACTATAGGGTCATACCTTTTGGACTAAAGAATGATGGTGTAACCTACCAACATGCTATGACCTACATCTTTTATGACCTTATTCATAAAATCATTGAAGACTATGTCAATGACCTTCTTAGGAAATCCAAATATCATAAAGATCATTTGGCCATTCTTTATATTATCTTTGAGTGACTCATCCATTACCATGTCTGTCTTAACCCCAAGAGGTGCATTTTTGGGGTCTTATCAGGAAAACTCCTTGGATTTATTATCTCCTTTCAAGGAATTGAATTCAATCTAGCCAAAATCAAAGCATTATTTGAAATGCCTCCTCCTACCCACCTCAAGCAACTCTGTAACCTATAGGGGAAGCTCCAGTCCAATCATCACTTTATCTCCTAGCTCTCAGACTGATGCCAACACTTTTATCACCTTTTAAAGAAGGATGTATCTTTTAGGTGGAACAATGACTATCAAAAAGCTTTTGATTTACTTAAAGAGTACCTTATATCTCCACCTATCCTCATTCCTCCCAAGGAAGATCAACCTTTTGACCTTTATATCTTTACCATTGACCACTCCTTAGGGGCAACACTAGCTCATAAAGATGAGCAACATAAAGAGTAAGCTATCTATTACATTAGCCATATGATTGTAGAATATGAGACTCGATACACCCATATCGAGAAACTTTTCCTAAGCTTGGTCTTTATGGCCACCAAACTTTACCACTACCTTCTCAACCATAAGACCTATGTCATCACCAACACCAACCCACTCAAGTATATGAAATCCAAGCCATACCAAAACTAGTGTGTGGCTAAGTGGCTCATGATTTTAGCTAAGTTTAACCTTGATTTCATTCAACAAAAGTCCACTAAAGGGCAATTCATTACTGACTGATTGGACGAAACACCCTTAATAGAAAATCATTCTTTTTCTTTTGTATTTCTAGATGAGTTCATCATAACCATCTCCTAGGCAAACATCACCTATAAAGTAACCATGTTCTTTGATGGATCAAAGTGTCAACATAATGGGGGAGATGCCATCATCTTTATCCCCCTTTATGAGGAACCTTTTTGTTTATCCTTCAAGCTAGATTTAAAAAATGTACCAATAATATGGCCGAGTATGAAGCCCTCATAATAGGTCTCTAAACAACATTAGCTTTGGGAGTCAAAATAATCAACATTTTTGGTGACTCCCAGCTTATAGTCAATCAAATCAATGGCTATTATCAATGTAATAATGATGTTTTACAATAGTACAAATAATTATCTGACATACTCTTAGCATCATTTAAACACTACCATATCCAAACCACTCTGTGATCTATGAAAAAGTTTACCAATATGATGGCTTACCTCACTTCTTAAATCCCATTTGTACCCTATGATTATAAACTATATATTATTATCAATTGAATTACCCAACCCTCTTATGTCAAAACTGACTCTCCCACCATCTTTAATGTGGAGGAAACCCAAATCAACCTTTGGTATCAGTTGACCTTTGACTATCTCAACCATGCCATCATTCCTTCTAGTCTGTCTAATAATGCTCGAAGAGAATTTATCCAAAATAGCTCACATTATATTATACTAGGGGGGATTATATATAAATATAACTTTGAAGACCTCCTCTTCCATTTCCTATATAGCCATGAAGCCTTTCATGCTATTAGGGAAATGCATGATGTGATCTATAGGGAACACTTTAGTGTCTTAGCTATCACATAATGTATCCTTCACCTTGGCTAATACTAGCCTACCCTTAACCAAGACTATTGTGATTATGTGAAGAAGTGTGTTAAGTGTCAACAACATGCTAATTTACATCATGCACCTAGCCATAGTCTTCAAGTATCAAAATATTTGTGGCCCTTCTCATAATGGGGTCTAAATCTCATTAGAGAAATTAATCCCTATTCTTCATAGTGACACCATTCTATCATCATTGTGACTAAATATTTTACCAAATGGGTAGTGGATATTCCCTTTATCTCAACAAAAGTCGAAAAGATTGTCTACTTTATCAACCATCACATCATCTATTATTTTGGTATTCCTCACAAAATTATCATTGATAATGGAAAATCCTTCAAAAAAAATAAGTCCAAGGTATTTCTGACACATTCAGTATTAATTTAAGTTTCTCATCACCCTATCATCCACAATAAAATAGATAGGAAAAATCCTATAACAAAAATCTCAATAACATGATAACTAAAATGGTTAATGCATATGTTCAGGACTAACATTTACACATCCCCTTTGCCTTATGGGCCTATCATACTATCATTCAAACTCCTATGGGTGCTACCCATTTTTCCTTAATTTTTGGAGCAGAGGCTATTTTGCCTCTCAAAGTTTAAATTCCCTCTCTTTGCATATCCTAGTGAGATCTCATCTCTAAGATTAATTATCATCAAGAATGTTTATCCTAACTTGAGCTAATTGATGAATGTTGATTATCATAACTCACTCACTTTCATGTCTATCAGTAAAAAATCAAGCATTCTTATAATAAACACCTTAAAATATGAGAATTTAATATTGAATACCTCTTCCTAAAGGAAACTCAACATGTCACCAATATTTATAAAATCAAGTAGCGAAATTGGACTTTCAATTAGCTTAGACCTTATATCATAACACATAAGTACGGATCATGAGCTTATCGATTATCCTCTCTTGAAGGCAAACTAAAAATTGAGCCCCTTAATGCTTCTCATCTACATCCTTTATTTTGTTAAAACATGATCAAACTTACCTTTTGTCCAACTTAAGCTCATCCTTTATTTTAAAACCCCATCCATCTCCTTATTTTAGGGATAAATGATTAAAATTGAATCATGTGATTATTTATCACAATCATAGCCTAATATTGAACAAATGTTTACCATGTCTCTACCCATGGCATGATTATCATGGTACTTCCTCCCCATTTTATAGGATGGATTCCCATGATCATTGTCATCTAAACCCCTTTTTCACCTAATCAACCTTCTTGACTTTTAGTTTTGCCTTCATAAAAGGTGAATTCTTAAGCCTATATAAGCAAGTCTATGTTAAGAAAAAAACAAAATCAAAAGAAAAATAATAAGCAAAAACAATCATGGGTCATTCTCAACATCTGTAGACTACTCCCTTGAAGGACAACTATAAAAAACATATCAAAATTGCTCAATATAAGGTAGAATACTCCCTTGAAGGATAACTATCATAAAGCCTTGAAAAAACCACAAAAAACTTAGACCACTCCCTTGAAGGATGGATGAGTCAAGTAATTTTCAAAGCATAGAAATTTATTGGAAGCTTCCCACATTGATTAGCTTCCTTAAACTCTCCACACAAAAAAAAATAAAAAAAGACCCATTACCAAAATTTTCAAATAAAAACATATTTTGGAAGCCAAAATTATCTTTCATAAGTAGACTTCCTGCATAGATCATTCTACACATTATCTGACATGAAGTTGTTTATATTGTCTCTATGGTAACTTACAAAAGAGGCAAACTAGTCTCCCAAGAAGGTTCCATTTTCATTTCCCTCCCCTTTATACACTCTATAAGCAAGGGATTTTGAGATTACTTGACATTATGTGATCAAGACACCTTTTTTTAACCAAAAAATGAATGCTAATGTGAAGCATTCAAAGGGATTATATTCCTTAAGCTGGTTCAACTTTAGTTTATTTTCATCTTGGCCAAAGAAGCATCATATGTTCTTCTTATTCTCTCATACTAGTTGATATCTTCACTTAAACCTTTATCTTTGGTTTGTCTTCTCTTTCTCACATCTAGTTTTTTATTTAATTTACCTTATGTACTTCACCTTAATATAAACAAAATGACAATAATCATAAGCACATCACATAATATCAACATCACATCATAAAAAAAAATATACATCATTAGCATAATCACCACCTCCATAAACAAATCAACTATCACCATCACAAAGTCATAATCACATATACCATATCCAACACATGTCTAAATATAAATGAGGAATCATATACTCATTAAATTTCAGCATGACCACCATGATCAACCACATCATAAATGAAATCATAATATCATCAACATCCTACCACTTATCACATCCATATAACTATGATCCATAATTCATAACCATAACATTAATCATATCACAAACATTGTCCACCTAAGCATAAATAGTATCCATATCCATAATCATATCAATATCATAATCATAATCATCTCAAAATATGAAATTAAATTATCACATCCATAAACAACATCATCTTATACCATAATAATAGTGTCATAACCATCATCCTAATCATAAAGTAACATCACATTAACATCACATACTCATACTAGGATCATTATAATCATCCATAACCATCACATCATAATCACATCAATAACATCAATCCATATCAAAAATCATCATGAACACAAATTAAAGAGACATATCATCAACATCATCATGAGTATAACCATAATTAATATGACATCATCAATAATCAACATGAGCATCACAACCATAAACCACAAACCATGAACAAAGGACCACATCTATCTCATAAATAATTATCATAGTGTATACAAAATATACATGTCTCTCAAAATATGCATCTTACTACATCGACTCATAGGCTAGTATAAAAATCATAAAATACATCTAAAATATCATGTCTCATAATAAATCTATGAACCTAGGGCATCACTTTCTCCTATAACTTGACCCCCTACACCTTCATGTCTACCTACAAAGGTGGCATAATGACTTGGTTTCACCATAATAACACCTCTTGCAATCCCAACCATGTACTCAAAAATCAAGGATAGTCTAGAAAACACCTAATGACCAAGGCCTCATAATACCATAGCTCCTCCATAGTTTCTAGATATCTTTACATCAAGATAGTCCCTAATAGTCCCATATCTACTGGTACTCCACCTCTTACCTAATGGAGAGAATCTCTCTCCTATGTCACCAAGGCTAGCTAATACCTATCTTGATATCTCTCCCCTATCATAATATCCATCGAACCATGTGTTAATGCCAAGGATGTCTATGCTACTACCAAAGATGCTTAAGTTGTAGTTAGTGTCGATCATGCGTGGTTCCTCTCCACAGTCACTACCTATACATTTGGGGTAATCCCTAACATCTAAACCTACTAACCATCTCCTCTTGCATAAACATCCATATCCTAATAAACTCCATCCTTAAGACCAATATTGGCTACAACATTGTGTGCCTAGTACCATGCAAGATATCCATCTTTAAAAATTGAATCATTTGTATCTTTGTGAGAAAATCCTCATGGTTAATGAAATCATGCACTGGCTAGGGATAGGTAGTGGAAACTCTACATCTCCCTCCTATATATTGGGAACACCCTAGGTATATCATGCATGAGGCTGAACTACCTTCGTACCTTATCAAATAGAATCAACTCTATCTCCTGGTCTTACTAGCCATATATCCATATATATCTCTAAAGAGATAATGTATGCCTCTTATAGTGTTCCCAAACTAGAAACATAACATATGGTCTCCATACCTTATCTCCCATGACTAAGGCATCTAGCTATCCCCTGTACCAATCTATATCATGTGATCCTCCTCTTGATCTTGAGAAGGCATAGTTACCTCTCTAACTCATGTATTTAACACTATAATTCATCTACACAAAGATCTCCTAGGGTAGCCCCATAAGTCTCAACACCTTGATGTGCTCATAAGCCCAATAATGAAAAACATTATTGACATTGATCCCATATCTCCTATGGGAACAAAAGCCCCACAACTTGATAAATCTAAACCAATAACACAAGTGCCCACATGAACACTATGCAACACAATAAAATATCCATAATCACCCCAAAAAACAAGTAAGGGAACCTCTTACTGTTAGAATCTAGTAACGCATAACATGTCACCACTATCATCATCATCATGAATAGCTGCCTCACATCCCTATCCCTCTGGTACAAAGATGTATAATGGAAACCTCTTGAGTGCCACCTTATAAAATTAAGGTAAAATCAATATAAAATATCCATCTACTCATCCTGTTCATCACTCTCAATGTGGTAAATTGGCTCACCTTATATGGGTAGGCATATTATGTTATGGATGTCCTCATGCAAGATCATCAACTCATCTGTAGGGAGAAAGAAGGTGTTATTGGTAGGATATCATCTCTTGATGAGTGAAACTAACATCATAGCATCTTGAGGTACATGCTGGTAGTACCTCATGCCTCTAAGGCCCACATCCTCTATATGTTCCCAATCTCCATAAGTCATCTCATGATGGATCTCATCTATTATCTAGGGTACTTTATCCCTAATCT
Organism: Torreya grandis; assembly: GCA_037957365.1. Lineage (NCBI taxonomy): Eukaryota > Viridiplantae > Streptophyta > Pinopsida > Cupressales > Taxaceae > Torreya > Torreya grandis. The sequence continues at coordinate 1,101,730 of JARHVA010005209.1, forward strand.
GAATCCACTCTTGTGCTTATAAGTTTTGATTAAAAAACCTTAGTTCATTGATATACTTTACCTATGATCTCTATTTATCACACCTACCTCCTATTATATATATGTGTGTAGTTTGATATACTATGTAGTGAATACCGATAATCGAACCATGACCTACCCTCCAAATCTATCTACCAAACACCACAACTTAAACAACTTACCTATTCTTTAATCTAACCTCCCTTATCTACCCTACCTTTGCCAATATAAATTTACACTCCTTGATAAAACTCCCAAACACCTAACCCAAGGTTAAAACAAACCCATACTCAAATAAACATTAAACAACAACCTAATTCACTAAGCATTCAATTAACAATTCAACTACAAACTACCAAATTCAATAACACTACCTACTTCATTCCTTAACCATCATCAAGGAGGAACCTTAGGGACCACACCTGCCTAGCCTTGTGCCCTCCTTTATCCATGTTACATCCTAGTCTGATCTAACCTCTAATAAATCTCTTAATCTACTCAACCACTCACTCTAACCTCTCAGTAAATTACTAACCATCATCACTACTTTGCTCAAAATTCTAGAAAGAGTAATTGTCAATAGTTTCCAAATGAGGAAATAAATCCCTTAGTGGTTCTTTTGTATATGACTTTTTAGGGCTGACATATGACCACTGATGGTCATGGTTACCATCTATGGTTGACCTTGAGGATCCACTATGACCATCAATGGTTAGTATTTTAGGGATTTTCCCTTTCACCCCCAATATTGCCATCTAATAGAGATTCCCTTCTCTACCAACCTTGATCACCAATGATTTAAACCTCACCACTTGGACATTTTGGCCCAAAACTATCACATTTTTTGTGATGACCCTACCTTGGTCCTTTTGACCACACTAATTGATTTTCCCAATTGAACATTTTGAAATTACACTACCCTATGCATACCCAACCAAATTATGTATTCATAAGAGCACTTCCTACTTTGGATACCCGTGAAAACACTGATCTTGTCTAGGAGACTTATGTTTACAAGTATATCCTAACCATCACATATAGTCACATGGTCCACTTGTCACTTGTCCTTCTAGTACCATCCTTTTTTTACCAACCATGACAACATAGTTATTATACAATCATGGCCAACACACCTAGTCATACTTTATGCATGTATTTGTGCTTCAATGCCCAACCTACCACCCACTCCATCACCAACTTACCCACTTATCAAACCCATACCTAATTTTGTTTCACTTCATCAATTCTCATTTTAAGGGGGAACACCTCCTCCTATGTTTGAGGCAACCTAATCTTTGACCTGTAATCCATTTTTATTTTGTAACTTGTTGATACAAACTACATAACAAAAAGGGGGAAAATGTAGACAATGAAAAACTACACATGATAGTTCTAGATGTTGAATTAACCCCTAGACCACCTCAAGACCCCCTAGGGATTCTTTCACAACCTATCGACCCCAGACCTAACTCACCCTAGTTAACTTTGACCAAACTTGACCTTACCCTCAACCACTAACGGTCACCCTAACCACCAAAGGTTATGCATAACCATCTATGATCATCCTTTAACCACCTAAATAATCAACTCTAGTCAACTCTAGCTTGGTTTTTAATATTTAGTTTGTCTAATTCATGTGAGAGCTAATGCATGCTAAATATAAAATCCTTGTTAAACCTCTTGTTAACCTATTATTTTGCCTCTCCTTCTTTCCTATAAAAAGAGAGGAGTAGGAGGTAAAAAGGGATCCAAAATAAATCGATCAATAAATCAATTAATCAAGGAACATTCACATATAGAGTCAGATCCTTTTGCATCATAACTTCCTTTTATAAGTATTCTTTTAGTGAACCAACAAACCAATAAGTAAAATAAAGACTTGAAGCTCTTCTATCCATCAACTAATAACCAAGTATTATTACTTTATCAAAATTACCCTAAGATCTACCAATAGATTTATCAACCACCTCAACCCATTTACAAATTAACAACTAGCAAGCTAAGTATCTATTTTCACTAATTAGTTACTTTGTTCCTATTTTGCAACCAACCTAACCCAAACACACTTTTTGGATTTCCATCCTACAACCTTATCAAACCAATTTCTTAAAATAAACTAGAACCCATAGTAGCCATCGATGGCCACCCTGACCATTGATGGTCTATCCATAACCATTGATGTTTTCCCAACATCGACGGTCATCCTAACCACTAATGGTCACCCCAACCATTGATGGTCACTATGTGACAAATAAATAGAAAACTATTTTTACCCACCAAACCTCAACCAAATCCATATTTCAGACCCTCTATCTAACCAAAGAGCCTAACCCTATCTTATAGGCCATACTTGATTCATTTGGCATTAATATCAATCTTTTTATTACTATAATTAGTCAAATTCATCTATTCATTTATCAAGCACTTCTTGTATTTAACTTTAGTATCTTCTTGATATATGCAAGTATTTTATCTTTTTCTTTCAAAACTTTATTGTCTAAAAGTGTGAATTAATAGGCTCCAAAGAAGCTCATGCTTCTTGGATCTTACTTACTAGGCAATCTACCCTACTATCTAACTAATCAAACCATTTATTTAGTTCTTTCTTATCTATAGGTCATTCCTCCCAAGCCAAAGAGGAGTATCTACAAGTATCTAGATCAAAGTGTGCATAACATATTAGGTTTTTATACCATACCCTTCTCGAGTTTCTTTTCTCCTTCTTCCAAAGAACATAATTTTTTTTATCTAAAACACTTAGATATAGATTATTACAACTAAGTCTAGAATTCATATGCTTAAATATCATATTTGGGGGCTTGTACATGGCACATTATTTATGTATGATCATTTATGCATTAGTTGATCATATGTAATGGAAAAATCCATATCATTCTATAATTTATTAATTTAGACACCATTTTCACTAGTTTATACCATATTCAATGCCTTACTTCATTTGTAGTAGGTGGCATTACCATGTAGTCCCTGGCTGACATACCCAAGTGCCTAAGGAGGCCCTTAGGCTAGTTTTCTTTCCATAGTTCCCAAGTGGATATAGAGTTATTATATATAGTTTTAGTTACAATCATACAACTTCAATTAAATTTCATAATTAAGTTATAGATGCATCTAATACACATAGGTATGAAATTATGGAGTCATATTCTACTTGAGTTCTTAGGTCACCTACATAAGAGGTTTGGATAAGCCATCAGTCCAATCCAAGCTATTAGTAGGTCATAATCCACCAAGTAAGGGTGGGAAATGATGGAGTCATAATTGAATTGAGTTCATGACCCACATAAATTAGGGATTGAATAATCCATTAGCTTAGTCTAAGTTATTCATTGATTGATCACTATTTACATGCACACACATAAGATGTCACTAGGTTTATACATTAGTTCACACACCCAATGAGGTGTATTCATTACTTTCCTCTCTTTGATCTCTTTACTCAATTTTTTTGATATATCTTAAGTAAGGAGTGATCTATGCACATTTCACTTTTAGGACATACAATGGAGCATACCTCACATACTCAAATCCAAATTCATGGACTTGGCCTCATAGGTAAGTTTAGGTATGCTTATTTTTCCTTTATCCTATTCATTTAACTTTGTTGAATTTATATAATAAATAGGGGATGTAATCATCTAAAAATTAAACTTGAGTGCTAAGAGTGTTACTTGAGACCACCCATTCCTATCTTAGCCCTAGACCTATCTTAGGGCCTATTTATACATTTATCTAGCTTTCATGTAGGCCACACATGACCCTACACATATCAAAATCAATCCCAGATCATTCCTTAGACATCCAAACCCCTAATGTCTTAAGTTCTACCACTGGATAATAGTGTCATAAGTGGAAAATAGTGTCACAATGTTATTGTCCTATTTCACCATTATTGTCCTTTTCCCTCTTTTAAGATCCAACAAATATATTTTCAATTCCTAAAGCACATAAGGTTGGCATAGACCTATTTTATACCATGCATAAATACCATATAATTATATATACATGAATTTTATCCCTTTATTCACTAAATGAAAATTAGATGCAAGTACACATAAACAAGCTTAGACCAAGTTGTGAATAATCAATGTTATCAATCCCTATTCTATCTTACTTCCGTATATAGTCATATACAACCTTCTTAATCTCAAAATACTAAAATTTATAATATCAAACATCACTCAAATAACTTGAACCTATATTCATACTAGCTACACTTTCACCAACACTTAGGTGGGGAGAACTACATTAGGCTCAATCCCTCCTTAGAGTATTGGTATGTAGGAAACTCACATCATAGTGGGGTGTTGAGGATGCCCGTCCTATCCAAATAAAAATACAAATTTACTACTTGTGCCAAGTAAAATTATTTAATTACATAGATGTATAGGGTTTATATATAAAATTAGTCCCAACATGTTACAGATAGTGAATCAGGGTTTGTTTGCATAGGAACATGCTTGGTAGACTCAGGCATAGGTGATATCATAAGCTTAGAATAGTTATTGCATAGAGGAAAATAACACCATAAGTGGAAAGTATCACCATATTAATACTATCTAGGGTAGGGTGATATTTTCTAAGGGGGGTTTTGACACCTAGACCCTATTTTGAACACACAAAATAACTCATGTATTAGTTTCCATCCTTTGTATCCTTCATCTTAGTTAGTTTCTAACTAAGTATTCATTTGTATCCTTCATTTATATTATTATAAATATTATTTTAGCTTAGTTAGTTCACAAGTTAGTTGTTTTATTAATCGCATATTTTATACTTTGATTTATTATACTTATACCCTTTAACAACCTAGGTCTTACACTCTATAAAACCTTAAAGTTTAATTCATTAAGCATTAATATTTACATTGAAAAAATAATTAATACATCTACACATCGAAGGAATATGAATACCCATCGAAGGAATAGTCACCAAACCAAGTTTTCATGTTATTAAAAGGCAAAACTCATAGGTTATCATGTGTCAAAAACCACACATGTTACATTGCATATTGTTGGATCACTATTTAAAACACACATAGCTAGGTGGGGAAAAAATGTGTAATTTGATCCTTATTTAGAGTATTGTAAGGTATAAAATGCTTATCCCATCAACAAGGGGTGGTTGGGGCTATCCAATTCATATTATCTATCCCATTTTTATATGTGAAACATGTGTCAAGAGTGCATCAAATTTTTTAAAGTGAAGTAAGATAAACATTGATATATAAACATGATCGAGCCTTTAAAAGTGAACATAATACATATTTATAATCGTACACCATAATTTATGATATAACAATCAATAAATTTTCAATAAGATATGTCTAATATATATTAGATATATCTAGTTATCATAGACATGTGGGCATTAGCAGATCCATCCAATAAGGTTCAGATAGTCACTTTATTGATATGATGAATCATAACTCCATTCCAAGGAACATATGACAATGACACATTATCATAAACATGAATATAACTAAAACAAGATAAGTAACCTATACTCTTGGTCATCTCTATAAATATAAAATGCAATATATCTATCTTACCCAACCTTTTCAATCAGGTCTACATAATTTATACATATTTTATATAGTTTAAATTATTTGAATGGTTTAGCTTGTTTAAACCACTAAATCTAAATAAGATAAAACATTATATTACTACCTTATTTCCTCAAGCATTCCAAACCTATATTTATATTAGGATCTTAGATATTTGCATTAGGGTTTCAAATTTATTTATTTATTTCCTCCTCACATGAATCATAATGAAAAATATAATTGATGTGGATGCTAATAAAGGAAATGAATTCCCTAATTCTCTTGGTAGATTTTATGATGTAGATTGACAAGAATTGACTCAATGTATTAAAATAAATCCACACATTATTTATGTATTATTACATGTAAATTAAGATGAAATTAAACAAAATACTAAAGTTTCCATATATTAGGAACAACTTGATCCTTTCCATGATATTAATTTACTTTTTAGAGGTACAAACTCTAAAATAGGTGTTCAAACCACCATCACTATTTCTATTATTCTTATGTATACACATATGGTTAAAAATATGATTCCAAACCATAATATGGGTAAAAAATAAGTTTTTAATTATATCTCTATGTATATCCATATAATACATAATTTGATACCTCCTAGGGTTGTTACTCATGTAACACCATCCATTAATACCTAGTATTATATTCCTACACCTTAAATACTTTTGTAAACTATAATTGATATTCAATATAATTTTTCTCAATTAAAAAACAAATCATCCAAAGTGGGTCATTCCAATGACTCTCACACATTATTACATAACACATTAGCCTTTGACATTTTATCTTATCCCTTACCTATAAGATTTGTGGCACCTAGTATTACACTTTATTATATTAAAGGTGATCTAGAACAACACTTTCCAACCTTTCATGGGGCATGTTTAGAATTTACATCCAAGGATAAGTTATTTCCATGGAGTCCTAAATACCACATCTTTTGATGGTTATATGTCATAATTTCAATCCTTTGATTGATCAATTTCTATCACACTTTTTAATAAAAATCACTAATAAGTTGTCATATTTTCAAACTATAAAACTTAACCAAGGAACTAATGCACCCATTAGTGATTATGTGTTTCATTACAAGACCATGCTCTTTAAGATGATAAATACAATAGCTAATAATGAGTTGCAAGATGTACTTAAGTAAATATTATTTTCCCCACTACATGAGTCTGTTATGTTTAAATGATTTCAAAATTTTGATGACTTATTCCATAGGTTCAAATAATGAGAAGTTGATATACTTGATATTAATAATCTAAAATATGGGTATAATACTATATCAACCTATAATGCAAAATTTTAGAGTAAGCTAGCTTTCAAGTCCAAAGAAAATTATGATAAAAATGGTGCAAAATTCATAGTTGATTTAGTCTCATGGCATATTAATCAACTTGTCCTTGACTCATCAAAGTAAAACAAATACACAATTACTTGAACCTCCTCATATTATACTAAAGAAATTAATTGATTTCCCCAAAACTATGTTGATATAACTAGGGCATCATCTAGGGTATTCAATGCTAGTACATATCATGATTATCATATACGCATAAGACCTTTAATTAATAGATGTGTCATTTTTTAACATAAGATAAAATATATGTTATATGGAAACATTATTGAGTTCAATGATATTAATACATATAAAAATGATTCAAGGAGACATCCCAATGAGAACATGAACTTGAAAATATTTTTGATCCCTTTCCCAATCATGTGGCACAAGAGACCAACACTAAGCCTAAGGTCTATATGAGTTATAATGCACACCATATATAGGTTTATTATAGTTCAAATATTGAGGGGGAGTATGCCATAGATTATATTATTGGTACACTTCAAAGTGCATAAATACATATACTTACTATCAAATTATATGATCATTCAATTGTTGATGATGATTCTATTAATGTGTCATGGTGGGTAGTGGATCAAGTGATTTTTTTTTCATTAGGAAACTTATTACTATAGATGCTCAAATTTAATTCTTAATTGCTTGAAAATTTTTAATCTTGGCATCCATACACTTATTTAATATTTTTTCCATTTCATTAACTTTAAATATCTATGGGAACATTAATTATTTTATTTAATACCTTAAAATTAATACAAACATCATTTAGACATCTGCATTATGGGTACATGTTCATGTCACCCAAATCCCAATAGTCTTTGTCCTTTATATATAAGACCACACAAGGTGGATAAGGACACACTATAGCCTTATCCCCCATGATCCAACGATAACTTTTTAAATTTAAAAATCTTGTATTACCCCTCCCACTATTTTAGAAAGGTTGGTTAATAGAAATATTTAAATATTCCTCTATATAATCACTTTGAGGACTGTCCACACATATCTAGTAAACACTTGGAACTTCTACTACAAATTGAGCAAAAGAGAATTATTATTTCCAAATTACCATTCTACTCTATTCCAATAGTCATGGGCCAATCTTAAAGTCATTTTATTACATACCAAGGGCACTCATTATCAATTATTTAAGGAATCTATCTATTTTCATTAATAAATCAATTATACATATTCACACTCTCATTCTAGTAAGGATAACTACATTGGATTTAGGCCATTTTGGGATATATAGGCATCACTCAAATTACAAAGGTTTTATAAGGATAATGTTATTCCCATTTCATGATTCCAACTTTGTATTTGATTTTTATTTGGTTTATTATGTATGAGCTAAGATTTTAATTTTACAAGTATTTCATGAAGAAAATTGCGACACACAGTCAATCAAAATGTCATCATAAATAGCCTCAAACACTCACACCAAAAGATTAATCATGTAGTTAACTAAGATGTATTCACAATCAATAAAAAATTCTGTAGTGTTTACATATCTTCCTAGAGTATCCTTGTCTCAACATAGTTTGAAATTTTGTATTCATCTATAACATAGCTCACAAGTATTTTTAATTGGTTTTCATAAATATTCAATCTACATATTTATCAATAAATTAGATCCAAAATAGGTTTGTAAATCTGTTCATGAATTTGATATTTATAGCTCATTTTAAATTTTATAAAAAACTATATTATACATTTGGGTTATGTATGTTTTTAAACCTAAATCAGTTGCAAAAGATTATTATTTATGGATTTTTATTTTTAAATTAAAAAACATATAAACAAGTTGGTGAACCTATTTTTTATTTAGAACAGTGATTTTGTTAGATTTATTTGTTCCTAGGATTTCCTCATGAAATAAAATTAAACCTTGGATATAAATCTAATAGCATGAGTTAATATTCTTCAATATTGAATTCAATCTCATACTAAATAAATTTTCATCACCTTAGATAACATCTAACATTGAAGCATTTTTTTGAACTCAGGTTGGATTTTTTTATATCTATACATAAAAATATTTCAATTTTATTTTCTCTTTATTTTCTATTTTTTTGATGATTTTTTTAGAAGTTATGTTTTGTTTTTTTTAAAAGTACTTAATGCTATTATGGGCTAAACATTGATCTATTTTATAGAAACCATGGTGTGAAGGGTTATACACCGATACTAAATCCATTATACAAAACTAAACATATATTTTAGTCTCTATGTACATCATGGTATATCAGAAATGCTTAGGGTCCCTTATTTACACCATACTAATCTTCTTTTGGCCATTTGATTTATGGTGAATCTGAGAGGAGTGTATCACCCATGGAAGTTACTCTCATTGTACCCTCATAGATATGATAGTGTGAAATAGGTACAACTTTACCTATATAATTAGTTATCTTAAACATTTCTTTGGCACTACTTGATGAATGAGTAAATATATGTGAGATCCCACACAATCATCCAAATCCTTGACTAGATCACCATTTATACCTTTTTTTTGTATTTTATTCATAATGGAATCAATAAATGAATGTTTTTTTCACATGTTTCATATAATTATTCAATTAATTATTACTTCTTATATCAATTTTCAACATACTATTAATTATTCTTTTACATGGATTCAATGCCAAATTAATAAATAAGTTATAATAAACAAGGCCAAATCTCATGGCCTTCTTATATCTAATGATTATAATACTATATCATGTCACTATTCCTCTCCAATAAATTTTTTCAAGTATGAAATAACTTTGGAACAAGAGGAAGCATATGTTAAACATTGTATAAAATATTCAAATTCAAAGGCTCTTCCATTTCTTACTTCACACCTTCTTGAAGGGCACATTATGGCTCTCATTTCAAAACCAAATACTTAAGAAATTCTAGTGAGAATAATGAATTAAAATTAATGGCATATCTTTGTGAACATATAGAAATTTTGATTTACTCTTATATGTTACTAGAGGTGAACAAAATATAGGTTCCCAAGGTATCTCTTGTAATATTTCCACTTCTACTAGTGCATATATTTATATTTATACACCTCCAATTACTTTCATAGTGTCATTCCTTGATTTGTGTACGTCACTTGGTTTCCAACATATATCCATCATATGCCTACTCATGCTACTTATAATCTTCCAAGTTCCTCTACAAATACTACTATTGAGCATTTAATTATTTCCTTACAAGCTTTGTTATCTTGAATTGAGAATTGTATTAATCATGCTATCCCCTCTATGGACTCAAGTTCCTTGTTACATAACCCTTTGTCAAAAAAAAAATTCATATTATCTACTACTAGTTGTATTTGTGGCTCTTAATCATCCTTTATATAAAGGCAACGCTAACCATAAACAACATTTATGTGCATTCCATGCAACTTGTCTAGACTATGTAGATAATGATAAATTATTGACAAAAATATTTCCAAGAAGTCTCAAAGGATATGCTCTTAGATGGTTTTATGATCTTATTATTTAATTAGTAAAGGCTTTCAATCCTTTCAAAAATTATTATTTTTAACACACTTTTCTACTAGTATTGGTGAAAATCTATCACATGCTCAAATTGTAAATATCAAACAAGTGTCCAATGAAACAATTGGTGAATGTGTTATAATATACAAGAATATTCTATAAAAATGACATATAAAATGGTTGATAATGAGGTATAAGTTATGTTCACTCAAGTTTTGCTACTCCACTTAAATATTCAATTATGTTTTATAAGTTAAAATATCTTAATGAGTTATGCTATAGCATCAAAGAGCATAAAGTTAAATTAATTACTTTTAACAATCTCAAGTTTGCTTCAAATGTTCCTTATACTTCAAAATTTAAGTTCAATAAAAATTATAAAAGGAAACCTAGTGAGAGAAAAATTGAATATAAAATTATAGTTAATGTTATCTCACAACCAACACACAAATTTTAATTACAAAATCCACCAAAGAGTCAATCATTAAGGTTACCATCACCTCATCATGTATTTTTTCAAAATATACTTGAATTTAACATCATCTCACTTCCTCCACCAATAGAAGTATATATGTATAAATTGTAATCTAGAAGTTCTCATATAAATGCATATTTTTACTAATATATATATATATATATATATATATATATATATATATATATATATATATATATATATATATATATATATTGGGAATTCCAAAAATATATTTTTCAAGCTCAAACACAAGGTTCAAGCTATTATTAATGAGAACATTATCAATATCAGATCACCTACTAAAAAGGATAAACCACAAAAAAATGATAATTCAAAGCTAAAAATGTATAAATATCCTTTTACAAATTATGAACCAACAAATAATAAGGTTTATTTTTATGTGCATTATGCATATAATTATCATCCCCCTCCTTATACATATGGGCATCCACTTGATAGCATTATTGGTATAATTATAAGCAAACAAGCAACACATCCTATGATTAAATTTGATGATAGTGTTGTTGATGATGATTTAGATAAAAATGGATCCTTTATTTGATCATATGTTGAAAAATAATATATACATAGTGTTATGATAGATAATTGATCAAGTGAAAATGTGTGCACCATAAAAATTTTCTACTCTGTTAGCTATATATAAACATATTTACATGATACTTCTAGATTTTTTAAAGCATTTGATGGTCATACACATGGTAATATTAGGTATATATTTCTACCTTTACAAGTTTGACCTCTCATAATTCCCACTCCATTCTTAGTTATACTAAACATATTGGTATTTAATATGCTATTAGGATGCCCTTAGATATAAAATATTAGAGTAGTACCTTCTATAGCACATAAATGTCTCAAGTATATTCATGGTAATAAAGTGGTCAAAATTATAAGAATAAAATATGAATATCCTTTGGTACCAATGATATTCAATCTTCCTATAGAACAATTAGAATACATAAAAATTTGAGTAACAAGGTAATGAAATAGTTTACATAACTTTTCAAGAGCATATTATAGAATTATTTTTCCATCTGCTTATAAACATCATCTAGTTACACAAAAGTATAATTAGTTAGTATAAAAAATCATGTAAAATATCCTAAACAAAAAGTGGCACCTAATAAGATTTATTCATATCCTAAAGAACCACAAGTTATTCAAAGTCCTTCACCAGTTGTGGACTATGCTCTCTTCTTGAGGGTTATTTTAGATCGATTTGGTTGTTATTTTGGGGTGTGACATTTCCATACATATTATTATATGATTAGCTATGTACTATATCTTGTTTTATTAATGAAAGTGTGATATTTAATTTAAAATAAGTGCTTCACCATAGGTACAAACAATTAAAATTATCATATTACACATGAGGATATAGGTTCACTTGGGTATATGAGTAGTGATTTTGATGGTTATATTACAACATATGATCCTAATTTATATTCATAAGCATCTATAGTTGGCACTTATTCTTCACAAGAAGTCACTCCTCTATAATGCATATGGGTACATGTATGCACATTCTATTTATGATATACTTGGTTAGAAATAACCTTGTACTTCCTCCCAACCCATTGATTTGGTAGAATCTCTTGATTAACTACTCATTAAATTTCCTTTCTATAAATATTTTTTTCCTTTACTTTATTTAATTATTTTATCCATTATCCAAGGATTATCTTATCCCTTAAATTTATTTTCACTTTGGGATTTCCCTCTTGAATTTTCAAACTAATTCAAACAATCCAAACCACTTTACTATAATGTTTTCAATGCTCATTCATTATGTCAATACACCTGTTTACTATTACATATCTACCATGACATGGCTTAAATTACATTTACGTGATCACATTTATCTAATCCATAATTATACATGAGTATACATATATTATTTCCCATTGGAGGAATGTTCATCCTTATCTACATGATTATAATACAAATACCCATACATTGGGGGATTTTTCCTTGCCTTTCCTTCTCTCCATACTATGTTTTATCACCTTATTTTATATTGTTTTAACCCATCCATTTTATTTTATATTTAATCCTTAATTATTTATACTTTTAAAAATTTTAAATTTTAAATATTTCTTAGTTTCTTTTGAAAACATTAATATATTTCAAAAAATTCAAAATTTAAAAAAACAATCATATATGTCAAAAAAAAATCTCCAAAAATTCAAAACTAGGACCTATAAGATTTTTTAAATGTTATCAATTTAATTATTTTTATGAATAATAAATCCATATAGGGGATATTATTATAATTTTAGTCAATAAAATCCAATCAAAACAAACACACTAAACACTAACACCTCTGGCCTAGACACTAGGGAGAGCATAGGTAACAAGCATATAATAAAAACACAACTAGAAAATAAAATAAATAATCCTTTTACCTTCTTTGTATCTCCAAAAAGGATTATTGAATTGAATTTATTAGCTATGTGCTCAAGAAATCTTTGTCAATGAAGTTCCATTGCTTCACATCTCCTTGGCACCTTGCTTTGGTTTATGAAATTGGCATGGTCACACTACTAGAAAGGATTATTGCATCTATTTGAGAATAATAACTTTACACAAAAAGAGTTTTTTGGAGGTATTTTGGCATAATAAAATTTCACTAAAAAATATTTTTGATCAATATGTAAGGCCTTATATTTATATCCTCCAAAGTTAACTCTCACCCAAGTTGAGTTACATTAGGATTTAAGCATGAAATGAGTTCAAACTAACCTTAGGTGAGTTAAAGTTAACTCTAGTTGAGTAAAGGAGGGTACATGAAATTATTATTTTAAATTAATAGGCATGGATAATAAATGATATATTTCTTAAATATTTTATGAGAGCTTGATAACTCATAAAGGAAATGATGAAGAAACTTGATATTTTGAATTTTTGAATTTCTATTTTAGATATTCATTAATTGTAAATAAATTATTTATCTAAATATATAATATAGTTTAATTATTTGATTCATTTTTATTAGAATTCTATCTCTTTTAGGAACTATTCAAGTGCCCCACTTAATGGGTTCATATGCCAAACTATCAGTTGTTATGTTTCAAGGTGACTAAGGATGAATCCATGAGAGGTTATTATTGCACATAGGCTAGTACCATTAACTGGGATGCCTCAACATGATTATGATCATTAATGAATGGTGTGTGAATTAAATTGGAACCTTTAGTGATTCTTAGGCTTAATTTACAATGTTTGGTAGAAATAAATATGAAGTCTGGTCAAAATCCAGTTGTGGCCATAATGGGGTGGTTGCTATTTTGGAAGGCATTACAAGCTATAGGCACAGTAACATCTTCTCAAAGAATGAAAATTTATTTAATTCTTAATTCCCAAATAGGTGATGGATGAACCCTAGATTCCCCTTTAAGGGAGAAACTGACAAAGAAGGTTAGTTATTAGTCTCGTAAAAGAAGGAAAATCATGAGACCCAAAGGTTAAAAGGGGGGGGGGTAGAAAAGACTGATTTTCCCAAAGGAAATTATAATAAGTGTCATAGTTATATGCCCTAGTTGGGTGGATAAAAAATATGATTTGACCAAAGGTAGTTATTTTTATCAACATATCAAGGTATAAAGATAATGATTTACCCAAAGGAAGTTATAATTATTAACAACATGAAAACATGCCCAATTGGCCAGGAGAATGATAATAATTTTCTCAAAGGAAGTTATAATTAGTAGCATCTAGATAGACTAAAACACAATGATTTGCCCAAAGGTTGTTTAATCATTGGCATGATAGTTTGGGAAAATATGGAAAATTAGAAAAGGGGGATTATGGACTAAATCTATACTCACGGAGTAAGATTAAGGTAATACAAAAGATAAATGTGAATTTGGGCAACCTAATAGTATGGGGATGCACATCCTAACTATCAAGGATTAAAATTCATTTTTGAATTAATTACTCTATATTTAAGAAATGATTTGGACATATTGGGAACTTGTTAGGTGACTAATGATAAGTACCATAATATCATTGATTGTAATTTTCCAAAACTAATTTTTGTTATATCACATGATTGTATGTAATAGAATATAAAACACCATGATAAATTAGCTAAAATATGCATAAATATTGACACTCAAACCAATAAACAACTAAAAAAATTCTAATGACAAAAATCATGATGACAATGTTTGACATATGAATATAAATGGACTTAAGTATAATGCATAAGGAATTACCCGATGAATGCATGTATACTAAGTCAAGGCATAACAGTGAAATCAAACAAATAATCAAACAAAAAAACAAATATGAAGATAAAACACCATGAAACAAAAAACATAATAAAACACCAAGAAACATAAAACAATGGTTAATCATAATGTTAGTGCAAAAAAAAAACAAATTGCTTGTGCATGTGTAATAGAGGTGTTACTCTTGGTAACAAGGTGAGCCCTAAGTAAGATAGCAATGACATAGGTAAAAAAACAATAATAATGGTATAATATTTCCACTATACTATAGGGAAACAACAACACAAATAAGACAATATAAATTACCCCTAGGCCATAGGATGCAATAAATAAATAAATAAAATGGGGGTGGAAGAGAAGAAAAGTAAGGGGTATCTGAGTTGATTCTAGATGCATTAGGAAAGTGGAAATTGACTACATATTTTCATGGATGCAAGATCCAACATGAAATTTAGGCCAAATGTAGTTTATATGTAATCAAAAATGCATAATGTCTATAAATCAATCTTGGCTTGGAGAAGATAGGGCATACCTACAATTTCAATCGGGAATACATTTTTTAAGTGGGGGCATGACCAATATGGAGATTTTATAGATCCAATTAGGTGATCACTTATCACAATACACCATGCTAGGAAGGGTTCCAAAGCCTATAGTATAAAAAAATCATGCAACAACCCTAAAAGAGTCCTAGGTTTAATGTTCACTCTATATCTAATAAACAAGAAAGTAAATCTAATATAGTGTACACCAGAGTTTTTGGCATAAAATAGGGGGATAAAAAAACAAACTAAACTAAACATGCATATAATACATATATTCATGTTCATGTATACAAAATCCTAATGCATGAAATATAAGCATAACTGCAATATGTATCTACTCTTACAAAGGAGAAATAAAGTTAGGAATACTTACGTTGAAAATGAACCTGCCAAGCCTCAATCTCTCCCTTGGCCAAGGTGCTTCATAAGAGGTTGTTATGGTATGTAAAGATAATAAATAAAAATCATCTCTAGGATACACAACCTATCTATGCATCCAAAATACTTCTCCACAAGACAAGATTTGTATCTCCAAAGAAAGTATGAAACCCTAAGATTTATTCCTCAAGTAGAATGGTCAATAATAAGATGTTCATTCATACTTATTATTTTTCACTTCTCTTCTTATAAATGGTTGGAAATGAACTTGTATATATAGGTGGATCTTGCCCTAAATCCTTCTAAATATGTCATCTATATAGGGTCCATCTAGTTAACCTTGTATGTTTTCAAGAGATAATTCACTAGGTCCTAAGCTAGGTCAGCCAAAGGGATAAAAAATCTCATAATGAAAATACCCATAAATAGTATAAGGTCAACCCATAAAACCCTATACATTAATTAGAGGCTCAAAACTATACAGGGTCAACCTAGTCAACCTAGTACAGTCAATTGGTGAAAGGGGGTCAAGGCAAGAGTAAGGAGGATAAAGCATGGAAAATGATTAGAATGGGTGAGATTGAGAAGAATAAGATTAGGGTAAATGGTTTTTAGGATATGAGTGTGTAGATATCAAGTAGAAAAAGGTACAATAATATTATTAAGCACCAATGGTCTACCCACCTCTTTCCTAGTGCACCCCTTAAGGCATACACTCAAAGAGATTGAGACTCGATGGGTTCTTTCAAGATAAAAAGTGTTAGTTTCAATAAAATTTTCAAAATATTATGTGTATACATATGCCCCACTCGAAGCTTATCATGTGTCATGTAAGTTTAACACGGGATGGTGCTTCAAGAAATAAAACATGATAACACATAATGCTAATGCTAAGTAAAGTGTAGTAAGTAGAAAATAAGATAAATAAAAGGATAGAATTGAAAAACACATACCTTTACTTACCTTAATGTTATAGATAAATAAATAGACTATAAGATATGTGAAGGCATCCAATGTGAAGAACACTAGGTGAACCTGTAGAAGTTAATGCAAAAAATATCCAAACATAATTTTTTAAAGAATATAGGCATATAATAGTGGAAAATATTCTCTACATCATCATGAATCCAATGCATTTTATGGTTTTTAAAATGAATGAGTAGAAATAAAGATATAAGCAAAACAAGGAATCTACAAAAAAACATTTAAATAATTTGAATTTTGAAAAGTGTTTTTAAATAGGGGAAAGAGAAGTCACTTGGTTATTTTGACTTGTGAACGAGAGAAAAAAGAGCTCTGAAGACCAAACAAGCTAGGATGGTGAGGAGATAATAAGTTAAATAAGGAGGGGCTCCAAGAGTAGCAATGGTGCACTATAGGTATGCAACTATGAATCTTAAGCTAGTTGTGGAGTATTTTGTTGAATTAATTATATTTTTTAGCATTTATAGATGTCAAAATGAATTAAAATTAGATTTTATAGGTAGGAAAAACCAATTAGGCAAATGGAGTTGAAATAATTAGGGAGAAAACCTTAAAAAGGCACTTTTTGAGAAAAATACAAGGGGTTGAAAGTAAAAAATAATTAGGTCAACCCAATTGACCCAATAGGCTAAAAATGGGCAAAATCCACACTATTGACCCAATAGGTACGTGCTAACCCTATAGATTTTGTATATTATCAACCTAATATAGTTTTTACAACTGAGCCAAAGAGTCTAAAATGATAACTTAGTACTAGGGAGGGGAAAAGAGGAGGGTTGACTTAGATTTTTAAGTCAACCAAGCTAAAAATAGGGAAATTTTGGTGAAACTAGGTTTACCAAATAATAAAATGGTATGTAAATGTGTGAAAAAGGCCAAAATAAGGTTAGAATTGTCTAAAATGACCAAGTAAGGGCATAAATGTCTAAATAGGATAAAAAGAGGTGAAAATGAATGAATTAAAGTAGTTTAGGCTTGTTTTTTATTAAAATTGTAAAAAGAATGTATTTTGACTATACATGACATGAAAGATCTAATACATCTTTTGTTGTTTGTTGTCTATAAGGATGACCCAGGTTCTAGAGATTGGTAGACATGTCTTAGATACTAAATCTACTAGAGCATCTAACCATAGGTGATAGAGCTAGGCTAGTATCTATAGGCCTAGGAGGGATAGCTGACATGTGTAAGATTCCCTTGAGTGCAAATATATTATTCATGTTCTTAGGATGATAGGAATGATTAAATAACACCTTCAAATGGGAGGGGGATGGGGATGTGGTAGAGGTAACTATCACTCTAAATGATGTGCATGCCATCCTAGGGCTATTAGTAATAGGAACACTGGTGACTACATGCATATTAGATATCCTAAAGGAGAGGAAAGCCTTAGCCATATGGGCTACAGACTCAGATACAATATTAATAGGTTGGAGAGTTATTATATTTGACGTATATGCATGAAATATTCTAGATATATAGAAAGCTATGATAGGACTTGTGACATAGTGAGTGCTATATCATAAGTCAAATGGCAAGGTACCAATATTTATGGTAGTCTTAAGAAGGATGATCTTAGAGTAAGGCATACTATAATCTTAGCTCTATCATCTAGGTCCAACTAATACATTATTTTTATGAGGTGCTAGTCAAAGGGTACAAGTTGATAGGATTGATCTTTTTATTAATGGCTTGGATCTATGAGAGTTCCCATGTATCGACCAACTAGGTTGCCACATGTGATTGATGATAGGTCACCTTGAGTGTGGAGATGGATAGAGGACTAGGTAGTGTGGGATATGCCCCACATGATAGCAATATAGATGATGAGATGCACATATATAGTGTGGTATCCATATGGGCACATAGTGACTATATGGTTGAGTTGGTACATAGTTTTACCAACTATAATAAGGATAAAGGTGATTAAACACTATACTTGGTAGAGAGAGCCACATCTAATGGCATGGGTGATATGATAGATGGTATTACCTCATCTAGTATCACCAATATTGATGCTCGAGTAGTGGTCTTAGCATGTGAGAGAGCTATGGGGGAGGAGGGGACTAGGGCCACTAGTGATGAGCTCAATGCTCAAACCACATCATGAGCAACCATGGACTAGGTGAGCATGACAAGAAGTAGAGAAAAAGGAGAGGGGTGTGGAGATATTAGTATCAGAGATAACACCACTAGCTCTATAAAAAGATGAGATATGACCATTAAGGACATGACATCGATGGATGCATGAGGAGAAAAAGAGAGTGGAGACTATCACCATCCTTAATGACCCGATAGGTGAACTAGAGGAGAGTTGGATGATATAGAGGCTACTTATGAATAGGTTGAGGTTGATTCAAGCCATGACAATTGGATTTAAGCCAAGGAGGTGACCTATAGAGGATGTGGTAGGAGGTTACATAGATGGAGAGACTATGTTAGGTTGTTGCATGGATGGAGAGATCATAATGTCCAAGACACAGACAAGTGATAAAGATGATCAAATTATAGCTTAAGTTTTTATTTGAAAATAGAGACTTGAGGTAGATAGATATTACAAAATATGATAGTGATATAATATCTATCTGGGTGTGATTTTATAGGCATATCTAAGGATGAGGAGGAGAGATGGGGGTGCCTTATGAGGAGATAACTCAATGACATCTTGATAAGACTCTATAGTCATATGACCCTACTACATTAGAGGACCCTAGTGTACCATCTATCCAGCTTAGGTGAGCTAGTTCAAATTAGATGGAGAGGTAGGGAGGTAGATATGAGCATAAAGAGAGGATGAAACCATTAATAAAGATGGGTAAAAGTAAGATACAAGCATGGTAGGCCTTGGTAAAGGAGATATTTATGTATTTGGATATAGTGATGTAGATGACATAGGCACATACAATGGCTTAGACCTAGTTGGTGCAGGCATAGGTAAAAGTAACACACCTATAGGGACATGTAGAGGGATTAGGATCTCAGACAACCTCCTTGTAGTGTAATATTTAGAGGGGTGAGATTGAGGCCTCAATAGGAAACATGGATAGGCCATAAGATAGACAAGATGGATCCCATCCATAGAGCTAGAACATTATATATATTTATACTTGTATCAAAACTCATGAGATGTGTGTGTGTGTGTGTGTGTGTGTGTGTGTGTGTGTGTGTGTGTGTGTGTGTGTGTGTGTGTGTGTGTGTGTGTGTGTGTGTGTGTGTGTGTGTGTGTGTGTGTGTGTGTGTGATGATGATGATGATGATGATGATGATGATGATGATGATGATGATGATGATGATGATGATGATGATGATGTATCATTTTGGCATATTCATGTCGATTGTGTATATTGTTGTTATTATGGTTGTGGGTATGGATGATTTGGATATATTTATTTCTAGCACATGTATTTAGCTATTGTTGTATATGCTATAGGAAATATATGAGATGTTTCTTTTCTAGAATTTATGTAGAACACATGCATAGTTAAAAATAAAAATGCAAAAAGCCTTGGGAAAATATAATAAATCAAAACATGTACTACACATTATTTCAAGTTGGGAAATGTGTAATAATAAGAAAATGACTAAGTATAAAGAACCAAGGGATGATAAAAATAGATGGTAAAAATGAATTTGTTTTTAAACCAAAGTGAAAGATTTTTTCACCAAATTAAAACAAGTAAAATCATACTAAATCATGTTAGGAAGTATGAAAACAATGCAATAAAATGGAAGGTATGTAAAAGGGCATAAATGGTATAAAAGAAATTAATTAATTCAATGAATTATACTAAATCACATTAGTAAGTATAAGAGAAAAAAAATTTGTAAAAATATTGGTATTAAATTTATCATACCAATTCAAGCTAGGAAGTATGAAAAATTCAAGAAATGGTTGTATTATTACATGCACTTAGAAAATAAGAAGATAAAAGCAAAAAAGAAATGAAATAATCATAAAACACACTAAATCAATCTGGGAATCATGTCAATGACATGTAAATTCATAATAAATCATATCTTATCTCATATTTGACACGTAATTTTATTTGTGACTTGTATTATTGGCAACTTTTATGAGGAATCTCAGGTCCTATCCAAGGTCTTACATTAAAAATCACAAAGAAAACACCACTAGGGTGGAATAAATAGGATAGTTAGGTAATAAAGGATGCGGGTAATAGGAAAGAAAAAGGTGGTAATTTGTGAGGATGGTCAGGTCCTATCCGTGGTCTTATAATGCAACTCACAAATGAAATCCTAAGGGGAGAAATTAGTAGACAAATTAATATTTCTCAAGAAGAAATATGACGGATATAAGGAATGAAAAATGGAGTGTAAAAATCAAGAATTAATAATTTAGGAGAGAAAAGACATATTAAGGACATGAGAAGACACTAAGTGACTAGTGACCATCAATGTACAAAAGAAATCTATTTGCTATAGACATATATTTGTAAGCGGATATGCATGCTACTAAGATCAAATCATGAAGGTAGTAAAAGAAAATTAAAATGGACCTACCTTCCCATGATGTGTTCCCCATTCTTCACAACCCCTTACAGTGCCATCACTCTATTGTGAAGATTGGGTACTTGCGTGAGAAAGTAGGTAGCACTAAAAGATTTTTTTATTCTCCTTTTCTAATATACTGGCCTATCTTACCCCAAAGGACCTTGGCTCTACCATGAGGCCAAATTTGGAGTTTCACATTTGAATAAAATAAGTATATGTGCTTTGAATCATTTATTTTAATATCATTTAAGTTTTAAGAATATTTTTACCTTTTGTATCATTATCTTTTGTAAAATGATTTGGCTTTTAACATTTTATGGCTTTTGAATATTCCTCCTCCATATGGATTTGGAATGACCAATCATGAGAGATGTAGTGATAAAAATGAATGATCTTTAGGCTAAGGCTAATGGAAGCTAAGTAACCAAAGATAAAGACTGACTAAGACACTTAGGCTTAACAATGAACTAGCATGTGATCTCAAGTCTCAATTATGTATATGCTTAGTTTGTAAAAAAGGAAGAAGGGGAAAAATGAGATCCAAATTAGATTGATGAAAGTAGAGTATATTGAGATGAATTATTTCCTAATTTATCACATCGTAAAAGGAGACAAGGACCAAAGGGAATAGGGTTTATATAACTAAGTCACAATGACAATTATGTATGAAAAATAGAGATAAGAAAGTAAACAATCATGCAGACACAAGAAGAGAGTTTTGATTAAAAAATCAAGAAATAAAGAGACATTAGAGATAAAGAAAGAAAATTATATGTAAATATAAATGACAATATAATCAAGATATAGTACAAAAGGTAAAGAATCATGATATAATAAAAATATGAATTTGAAACAACATTAAATTATATAATAGATAAAAATAAAATTGGAGCACACACCCAATCAAAATGTAAATGTAAAGGCACCATGAATTTGCTCATAAGTACTGATAAATCTACCCACACACATTATCCAAGACATTTGATAAATCTCTATGAAGCTAGATACAAACTACTGCTAATGTCTCATCAATATTCAATGAAAATTAGGAAAAAACTTCTCTTCTAATATCTTCAACTAAAAAATTAGGAATGGTTAATGAATTATGCTAAGGAGGGAAATAAAGCAAGGGACACTTAGGAGAATGCATGGGATCAATATTTATGGGAGATGCAAGAATTAATAATGGAGAAGGATCCATGAGTGAGGGACTCACAAGTGGATAGGGATCCATAGGTGACGGAAGGGCCATAGGTGGAGGCATATAAGATGATGAAGGGACCATATAAGGGGATATAAGCACTAGAGGTGGAGCCATGGGAGAATAAAAAGGAACCTTATTATGGTAATAACCTATGGGAGGAATAGAAAAAGGTCTAAGAATAGATACAAGGTGATCTTTAAGGTGTTATTGAAGGATGCAACAACGATTGGTGTAATGGGTGCCACATTAGTACCATAGACAATAAACCTCACCATAATTAAGTATAATCTTTGGGGGAGGTATGGATTTATTTGAGGTAGGAAAGAAAAGATGCAAAGTATTAATATATTGTCACAACTTATGATAATGGGTAGAAGAATGATTATCTATCCTATGAAAGCAACACATATGCTTGTGAGTGGTCTTAGGATAATCACTCACATAAGGAGGCATAATAGGAGTGGAAGAAGATGAAGAGGAATCATCAACCCATTTGGTGGGCAACAAATCCATCTTAGGCAAGGGAAGAAAACCATCACCAAGGGAAGGTGGTGATGGAGGAGGAATGAAACTAGGCTCAATGGAAGGAGCAATGGGATGATAAATAAGGGTAGGCTCAACAACAATAGGGGTAAGAACAAGCTTAACTATAGTGGGAGAGGGAATGGGCACTGATAAGGGCTCTACTGAGGGAAGAATGAGATCTACATAATGTCTAGGGAGGGTTGAACTAATATCATGAGTAAACCAACTATAGTGTTTAGGGTACCTAGCAAAATGGTAAGGCCTGATCATAACATGATCCATGAGCATACTCCTATGATGATCTTTATAAAATAGAGTTTTTGGTGCCATATATACCTAAGATAAAAGAAGAAAAATACTAAAATTAAGAGCTGTAAATGAAAGAAGATGGGAAGATACATAAAAAGACTCAAGTAAAGAATAATGATAATGGATAATCTCAACATCATGGGCCTATACAAAACCACCTAAGAATGGATCATCTAAGGAATAAACATCATAATAATCTAGGGTATGAAGATCAATGGCATAATTAGGGATAACCTTGTCATCCAAGGAAGTGTGGTGAATAGAATGTCAAGTTTTGGTTAAGACTATGGGAATATCATCGTAAGGAGGTTTGTGAGAATGAGGTTGCAAGGAAACTTTGAGATGAGGTGAGGTGAGAGATCAAAAGTTTTAATATTTAGGTTAATCTCATTGGGCTCATCATCATCATAATCTAAGAGGTTAGGAGGAATATTACCAATGAGTTTGGGATGTCCATTGTAACCTTGATTTTAATTAATGGGAAAATTAAGATGTTGTGACTCATAGAATGGAACATTGGGCAAAGGTTCAAGAGTAGGAATCTTAAAAACACCACGCTCTTGGAATTGTTTAAAATTACAAGGGTTAGTGTCACCATAAATTCTATAAATTACTCCATTATGAGGGAATTTAATGTATTAACAAGTGAAAGAAGCAACAACTCTCATATGGTGAGTCCATGGCCTACCAAGTAAGATGTTATATAAAAGGGAGTAGTTAAAGATCATCACCTTTATGAAAATGGTGATAGGTGGGATGGTAATGGGAAGCCACACATAACCTAGAGGATGCATTTTAATTTTATCATATCCTTGGTAGGTATTGTGTGTAGACTTGAGATTGCATTTTAAATATCCAAGGGTCTTAATTAAGTCAAGAGAGGTAATGAAGTTGCTAGAACCCTCATTAATCAATGCATGTTTAACTTGGATATTGCCTATTTGAAAAATAATGAATAAAGGAGGATCACCTGCATGAAATAGAATCTCATTAGGAATCATAAAAGATAAATGAAATTTTAAGGAAAGAGAAGTGTCCATAGTTTCATTAATGTTGATAGACATCTCTTCACATTATTGTAATATACTATCCTCAGATCTAGATAAGGTTGCCTCACGTCCTACTAGTAGAGGATGAGGGGAATTCATCCTAAATAATAGTTCTATAAGATGGTTTATATGATGCAGAGAAGTCCTCATAAGCTCAAGGAATGGAATTTGGGATGAGAGATTATTGAGTTCCATAATGGCATCCCACTCATCATAAACCATAATAAGGTTTTTATATATAGGTGCATAATGATTAAGGAGCTCCTCGAAAGGAGGATATGAAGTACATTAGAATTTATATTGGTAAGAAGAAGAAGGTTTAGAATAAGGTTGTAAATTATTTTGTGATGATGAAGTGGCTAGTTTAAGTTGATTTGGAGAATTGGTAGAAGTGTTAGAATAAATTTGAGTATC
The DNA here is from genome assembly GCA_037957365.1 of Torreya grandis. Lineage (NCBI taxonomy): Eukaryota > Viridiplantae > Streptophyta > Pinopsida > Cupressales > Taxaceae > Torreya > Torreya grandis. Next base: position 1,126,849 of record JARHVA010005209.1, read on the forward strand.
ATTAGTGTTAGAAGATGATGGAAGAGTGGTATAAATATAAAAGGAAGTGTTATCCAAAGGATAATTAGAAATTGAATCATCAAAAGTAATAAGGTCATCTTACCCCAACTCATTTAAATGAGTTGGAGAAGAATCTTAGATAACATGATATGTTCTAGATAAAGGATGAGTGTAGATAGGTTGAGAATCTATAAAAGCAATCACCCTGTACATATTAGTCAAGTTAATGACATTATCTTCAGAAGTGGGTTCAATAAGAATTTCTACATTATTTGTAAAAGGGGTGGCTTTATCTTGATTGTCTTGGATAGGTTGATGATTAGGAATAGGGTCTTTATAGATAGCTAAATGAGCATTGGCTTAATTTAAGGCTTGAGTTTTATCATGTGATTTATAATATTTAAAAGCAATTTCATAATCTTTTTGATGCTTTAAAATGATATAGTCATGATCAAAATTAGGACCAAGAAGAAATTTCATAGCTAAATTATGAATTTGTCTATAGGTCTCATGAGAATGATCTAAACTAGCATGAAACCAAGAAAACTTGTTAGGATCATACCAAGATTTCATAGGATGGGTAGGGTCAATATATCATAGAAGAGGCCTAGGTAGATGCTTAAGCAATTTAATTGAGGATACAAGTTTATGAACATTAATATTTTTTGCTGAAGATAAGTGAGGATTGGTATATTGTTGATAAGGGGGAGCTGGTTTTGATGAAGGGGTAGGAATGATAGCTTGAACATTGTCAATGGTGTCATAAGAATCTATAACACCATCATTGGTAACATTGAAATTTTTGTTCTTAAGTAAGAGATGAAGACCTATAAAAGGTTTGGGTGGCTCGAATTGATGCATAAGTAATTCTTGTCATTTAGCTTGGTTAATAACCTCCTCTAATGTACATGGAGAGAGAGTGCATTGGTAAATAGATTTAAAAGATTATCATCAACCATGTTATGCTTACATTTATTTAACAAAGTTTTCTAGCTTTAAACAATGGCTTTAGTAGTTTCATTTTCAAGTTTTTTGTAATTTATGAAGTGGGCCAAAGTGGTTTCAAGAAGATCACTAGTTTGGAATTCTTGGACTAAATCATTCACTAAATCATCCAAATTAGTAATGGAATGAGTTCTAAGTTGTTTATACCAATCCAAGGCATCCCCTGTGAGAGTTTTGGCTAAGAGTTTGGTAGTGGCAAAGGTGTTTAATTTAACCCAATCCTTATAAAGATTTCTAAATGTCTTAAGATGAAGGGTGGGATTGGTTGATCCATTATAATAAATTGTAGGTGTGATACCTCCAAATTCAATGCTAGAAATTTGATTAGTGAGAGGTTAATTTTGAATATGCTTAATGTTTTTATTAATCAAATGAGGTTTAGGAATGATATTTCCTTGAGAATCTTGAAAAGGAGAAAGGGAAACATTCTGGTTATGTGTTCCCCAAGCGATTGGTTGAGGATGAATTAAAGATGAAGAAGGTGGTTTTGCATTCTCATCATTTGATTTGTGTTATGATCTTGAAAGGTATTCATTTGATTGAGTATTTTTAACAATATTTGATGTGTTTGATTTCCATTATTAGAAGCATTAGAGTTGGTATTAGTGGTTTGGGTAACACTATTGGTGTTGATAAGAGCTTGAGAGGAACTATGAGAGTGTGAGGCACTAGTGGAAAAATTTGCTTGTGTAGCAAAATATGGACTAGTAAATGGTTGAGAATAATAAATAGTAACATTATTACCTTGGGTATACTAGTATAAGGATTAAGGATAGTGGATCTTATGAGAGGCCCACTAGATGTAAAACCTACCATGTTTGTGGATATACTAGGCATGGAGGTGGAAGAAGTTAGAGAAGAAGAGGTCATGATGTGAGAAGGGGTCATAAAGAAGGAAGAGGTTGATAATCAAAGAAATTGACACCCCCAAATCCAATCAAGAATGTAGAAGTAAGTAAATGAGGCTCTTTAACTTGACCACTAATCAGAAGATTGTAAATAGTAGAATGATCTTTTCCTTAATGTTATGTAAATTTAGAGATAAAGAAGAGCATTTTGGGGGTGTACTCTAATTTAGGTTGGTATTCTAATGATAAGAGAGAATTACACTATGAATAAGTATTAGGAGGGGTCCCATACTTCATTGTGCGAGTCACAATATGAACATTACTAGCATCTAAGAGAGGAGACCTACTCTATCTATGGGAGACCCTGTGAGGTTTGGTAAAATTCATCATGTCTATTGAATGCAAATTAGTATTGTCATCAAGTAGAAAGTCCATGATGAAGGGCAAGAAAGAGAGATGATAAATCAAGGAAATATGAAATGATAGATATAGTACAATGTTGACTAGGTTGACCTAGCACAAAATTAAGGTTTACAAACTATATAAGATCAACTAGGTTGATCTAGTACAATGAATAGGGGATGGAAAAATAATAAACATGATCTAAAAACTATATAGGGTCAATTAGGTTGATCCATTATAGTGAATAAAGGTTGGAAAAAGGTACAAGGTTGACCTAGTATAATAGAGAGGGGAAATTAAGAGTCCTATAATAGATTTATGGACTGAAATAAAATAGATTTTGAAAGAAATTTAAAGAGAAATGATAGAAAGGAAACAAATAGTCAATTGGATTAATGTTGGTGAAATAAATAGTCAATTGGATTAACATTGGTAAATCCAATTGAAGCACATAACACAAAACTTTTCACCAACACTGGCTAATGCAAGTTTTTGTAATACAAAATATAATTGAAAAAAGATAAATCAATTAACTTGAAAAGTAAATAGGCTAACTAGTTGGTCAACCTGAATGTTAATTAGATTATTAAGATATGCTTTTAAATGTGAAGGGAAGTTGTCTATAAGCAAGGAACTAGAATGGAAATCTAAGGATGGTTTCAGGTGGTTTGGGATAAAAGAGACTATAGTGGTAATGATACAGGCTTGGTATTGGAGCCTACCCCCTTACTTCACATATCACAGTGATAAGGGTATTGGGTTCTTAGCTAGAATATACCATTAGCCATGATTTATACTTAACCAGAGTATCAAGTCAACTTCTCTCTTGGTAATGAAATCCAAGTAGGTTGGCCTTGGGTAGAAAAATGTTAAAATGCTTGTTTAGATTTTATGATTTGGTTGTGTGTGCATAAAATAGAAAATAGTGAAACTAAACATTTAATTGAAAAACTACCTAATTAAATTATGTTATCTCTTTTAAGCATGTAAGTAATAAAAAAAGAAAGTGTGAACTAATTACTAATATATAAAGCTAATTCTAACTTTGAAACAAGGTACAATGTTGATATAGTCAATAGTGTATGAATAAAATATAGAAAAAGGTTGAGACGATTGAAATTATACTATAAAATCAAGGTATGAAAATGAACATGGTTTCTAGAGTCACCCTAGTTATCTAGATTTCACACATAACATAAAACTTGGTCTATAAGGTTGTTTAGTTGACTGTGTAGGATTAATTTTGAAGACTACAAACTATAAAAAGAAAGACTAAAAATAAAGAGATAGAGAGATAGAAAGAAACCTTAGTGGATCAAAGATGCAAAGAAGGAATATTTTTGTTCAAGAACCTTGATATATGATTGAAAATTTTGCTAATTGGGTCGATTGGGTCAATCAAGCTTTGTAGAAACTTGTTGCTGAGTGTCTAAAATGTATAAGATCAACTGGTTTGACCTAGTATGCTAAACAAGATGCTTGAAAATATATAGGGTTGACTAGGTTGACCTAGTAGTCTAAATTAGAAGTCTGAAAATATAAAAACCTATACTAGGTTGATAGGGTTGATCTAGTAGCCTATACTTGAAAACCTACACATAGAAGTTAGATACTAGGTCAATAGATTTGATCTAGTATGGAAAATATATGATAAAAATAATGATGAAATAATGAAACAAATTAAATAAGATGAAAAAATACTAGAAGGGTTAGTTCACTTTGGGTTCACTAGAATGTATGCAATTAGAAATGCATCATGTCTATCAATCAATCTTAGATTAAAGAAAATACAACATACCTACACTTCCAATTGTGAATATATTTGTTAAGGGGGGTATGACCAATATTGGGATCCACTAGACCTGATTAGGGGATCACTTGTCACAATACACCATGTTAGGAAGGGTTCCAAAGCCTACAATCTAACATGATCATGTAATAAACACAAAAAATTCCTAGGTTTAATGTTCACTCTATATCTAATAAATAAGAAAGTAAATTTAATCTAGTGCACACCAAATCTTGTGGTATAAAGTGGGGGGGGGGGTGAGAAACAAAACAAAACAAACTAAACATGCATAAAATACATATACTCATGTTAATGTATACGTAATCATAATTCATGGAAGAGAAACACAACTACATTATCTATCTACTCTTACAAAGGAGAAATAAAGTTAGGAATACTTACCTTGAAGACGAACCCACCAAGCCTCAATCTCTCCTTTGGCCAAGTGATTTTTAAATTTTTTTTGTGGTATGTAAGGATAACAAAGACAAATCAGGTCTAGGATTCACAACCTATCTATACATTTAAAAGATTTCTCCATAAGACAAGATCTATATCTCCAAAGAAAGTATAAAACCCTAAGCTTTATTCCTTAAAATGGTCAATAAGTATATGTTCATTCACACTTATTCTTCTTCAATTCTATTATTACAAATGGTTGGAAATGAACTTGTATATATAGGTGGATCTTTCCCTAGATCCTTTAGAATATGTTGGCTATCTAGGGTCAACCTAGTCAACCTTGCATGTTTTCATGAGATAATTCACTAGGTCTTGAGCTAGGTCAGCTAAAGGGATAAAAATGATCCTAATTAAAAATACCCATAAATAGTATAGGGTTGACCCAATTGACCCTATACAATAATTAGAGGTTGAAAACTATACAGGGTTGACCCAATCAACCCAGTACAATAACCTATTAAAAGGGGCTCAAGGCAAGAGCAAGAAAGATAAATCATGGAAAATTATTGGAATAGGTAAGACTGAGAATAATAAGCCTAGGGTAAATGGTTTTTAGAAGATGAGTGCGTAGATGAAAAGTAGAAAAAGGGAAAATAATCTTAATAAGGACTAATGATCTGTCCATCCCTTTCCCAGTGTATCCCTTAAGGCATAAACTCAGAGAGATTGAGACTTGATGGGTTCCTACAAGATACAAAGTGTCAGTAATAGATAAAAGTTTTAAAATATTATGTGTATATATAGTTCTCCCAATATATGGGATAGAAGAAAAATATGAATAAGGAAATACAATTGATGTGTAGAGGAGTATGGGAATGGTCTTGCAAAATGGTGAGTGCGTAAAAATAGATAATACTCATAAAACATCAAGAGCATAAAATGAATCCAAGTGGGAATGAATGTATCAAAATTAAATACACAATGCACACAACATAAACTCAAAAAATAGAGAGAGAATAAGGCTTGAGGCTAACAAGTATGGGGAAATTAAATGACAAGTGGTTACTTGTGAAATAGTGAGGAGTCCTAGAATCTTTAAGGTAAATAAGTAGTCAAAAAGAAGGGAAGGTGCAACCAAGCTAACCCAAAAGACCCCATGTATCCAAGTTCTACCTACATAGTCGATTTGAATCTCATCCTGATGTATTCTCCCATAAATGGGAGAAAAAAGACCAAGGTGTTCTAGAAATAAATTGAACAAAGAAGATGGCTCAACCTAAATTTTTTGATGGATTTATATATCTCATGGAAATTCAAAGCCAAGTTTCATGATTTTATGATTTTTAGGATTTATTAGATATTTTAAAAATGTTTTTAAAAATTTATATGAATCTCAAATTGATTAAGAATGATGAGATATAAAATAGTCTAACTTACAAAATGGTGAGAGCATGGCTTAGGTTACTCGCAAAATGATGAGAGTATTCAAACTTAAATTACTAATAAAATAGTGACATCATAAGAAAGGAGGTAACTGAGTTGAACTCAATGTGAATTCAATAGTACCTAAATACTCCCATTAGGACCTCAAGTCATTATAGTTCCTCCATATAATGGAGGATTCAACTAGGTAGTAACAAGTTCATGAATTAGGCAAATGGCACAATATATCATAGGAATGGTAATGTGATATTTTAATGTATGGTAAAGGTGTTATTCCTAATTTGCCTATAGGTGGTTATAAATAGGAAATAATGGCATAGGTTAATGATACTAATCTACCCAAAGGTGGTTATAGTTATTAGCATAGAGTGGGACACTAATTTACCTAAAGGTAGTTATAATCAGTAACAATCATAATGAAATGAAATAACAAATGAATGATGCAATTGCCAAACCACTGTCATCCTAGTCCAAGATACTACCTCTATCTAGAATACTAAATCAACTACTGAAACTTCATCTAAATCCTCTTAATGAAGGTGCTCAAAGAATAAATGGAACAAAACCAAGGTCAAAGGGGTGGGGAGGGAGGTTATAAAAATAACCTTGGTCAATAATGAAGGTATGGTAAAAAAGATAGATGGTATGGTATAACGAAGATGATGATATGGTAAAACATAAATGTGCTTCATAGACAATATTTTAGGTCTCTCAATTGAAATAACACTTGAGGTCTATGATATTCATTGGCTCATCAAGTTCATCTCTATTTGGTGTAATGAGCATATATGTTCCAGACATTAGAAATAATGACATACGATCCTATCCAATTGGGTTTGAACTTGACCTTATTATTCTTCTCAATCAAGGTGTTTTTTTATTTTTCTTTGAGAATAAGATCTTCAGTCTCAAAATATCTATGTTTGACCCGATGTATATATTGGTCACAACATCTATTTTGGTATGCTTGAAGGCTGTTGATAGTATCCATGATTTTTTCATCAAGTAACTATATCTCTTTTACGTGAGATACTCTATAATATTCATCATTGAGGATGTGTTTCAATGAGATACCCATAGAATGTAACTCAACCTTGATAGGAAGAATGGCCTTAATGCCATAGACTAGGGAATATAGAGTGGCTCTAGTTGGAGTATAGTAATTAGTGTGATATTCCCAAAGGGAATAGAATATTTTGAGGTGTAAATCATGGCATACATAATTCATAATATTTATAAGGATGTTGATAATGATTTTATTAAATGCCTTTGCTTGACCATTATCTTGTCAGTAATATGTAGTAAAAAATGTTGGGTGATATTATACTCAACATAGAGTGATTTAACATCTTTATTCTTAAATGTTCTACCATTATCATATATAATGTTAGATGGGATACCATAGTGGTATATGAGATGATTGAAGATGAATTTTGAAATCTATTTTCCATTCATGTGAGGGGTATAGCTTCAATCCAGTTAGTGAAATATTTAGTGGTGGTAAGGATGTGTTTATGGTTATCAAATGAGGTAGGGTTAATCTTCCCAATGAAATAGAGTCCCCATATTACAAATGTCCATGGTGTAAGCATTATTTTTAATTTTTTGTCTAGGGCATGAATCAAATTGGCATGCCATTGACATTTATCATAACTTTTTACATAAGCAACTACATTTGCTTCCATAGTTGGCCAATAGTAACCAATATGCAGGATATTTTTGGCAAGAATGTCCCCATTGGTGTGGGATAAATATATTACTTCATAAACTTCTCATAATGATAATGTTCCTTATATAAAATATAAAAAACAAAGTATAGTTCCATCAAATCTACAATGTAAAGGGTTGGGCCAAGTAAGGTATAATGAGGAGCTTGATGTGTAAAGGATTTTAGTGGTTTACATGATAGTTCAGGTGGAATGATGTGATATTGAAGGTAATTATAAAGGTATAAGTACCAAATATACATGAAACCAATAATATCATATATCATTGCAATAGTAAAAGGTTCATGAGTAGACATTATAAGATTTTAACTAAGGAATTGATATTTTTTTACCTTGTCTTTATGGTGGATCAAAGAACTAATGGTGGCCATAACATATGATGTCAAGTTATTAGCCCTAGGTATGTGTTCAAATTATATGTTGGAAATATATAGTTTGAGAATGTCGATCATTACCTTGTATGGTACTAGCTTGTCATCTTTGGTATGAAAGTGGTTTATAACTTGATTGATGATTAACTGAGAATCACCATAAACTATGAGATGTTTAATATTACATTATACTACTTGATGAGGAACTACAACAAGTGCTTCATATTTAGCCATGTTTTTAGTACAAATAAATATAATAAATAATGATTTAGAAATAATATCCCCTTATGGTGTAATAAAAAACATGCCTACCCCTAATCTATGTGATGTGAATGATCCATAAAAATATAGCTTATAGTGTTAATATTTAGGGGGCATTTGGTCATGATGGAATCATCTAGGAATTTAAAAGTGAGAGGATTAATATTTTCAAGGGGAGATTTAACATGTTGATCTTCAAGTACTTGCACCTTTATATCTTTTTGGTTCATATAATCGATCTTGAACTCGCTCAGAAGTGTGATCCATTTAGCCTTGTGGCCTTATAAAGCTATTTTGGATGGTACATACTTGATCATATTTACTTTGGAAATAAATATGGTTTTATTATTAGGCATTTAGTGCCATAATTTTTTGGCTTAAAAAACATAGCTAAACAAGCTTTTTCTATTAGTTGATAGGTGTGTTCATACACGACCAATGTATGACTTAGATAGTACACAACATGTTATTTTCCATTGTCATCATGATAGGAGAGAAATACCCCTAGGGATTTATCTATGGTAGATATGTATGGTAGAAATGGCTTTCCTAGCATTGGTGGTAATAAAATAGGTGGATTGGCAAGATATTCCTTAATGTGTCAAAAGGATTTTTGATAGTCTTCATCTTGATGAAATGTAACACCTTTCTTTATTAAGTGAAGGGGTGGAATTTATCAACTAATTATCAAATGAAATGTTTGATAGATTGTATTTTTTCCTACAAGCTATAGAGATGCTTCAAATTAGAAGGTGGCATTATCTTGGTAATGGATTATACTTTGGTAGGATCAACTTCAATGTTTTTATGAGAGATAATGAATCCTAAAAATTTACCTGAAATGACACCAAAGACATACTTATTGGGAATATGTCTTACCTTGTATTAAAAAATCCTTTCAAACATCCTTCATAGCATGGCTTGATGATCATCACAAGTCATTGATTTACCCAATATGTCATTGACATAGTCTTCAAAAATTTCATGCATTATATCAAGAAATATGATAGTCATGGCTCTTTGGTATGTGGCTCCAACATTATTTAGGTCAAACAACATAACCTGATAATGAAACATTCCCTATGTAGTGGTGAATGTTTTCTTGTATTGGTCTTTTGGTGCAATCCTAATCTGATTGTAGCCAAAAAAATCCATCCATAAGTGAAATAAATTTCATACCCCACTATGGATTCAACTATCCTATTGATATTTGGTAGATAAAATTCATTCTTAGAGAAGGACTTATTTATGTCTCTAAAAGCAATATAGATTTTGATTCCTTCTAGCTTCTTACTAATGAGCACAATGTTTGAGATCCACTTTGAATAATCAATCAGTAGGATGTATCTCAATTATAAAAGTTTTTCTAACTCTTTCTTTACTAATATAGTAATATGAGGATGAATATTATGTAATTTATGAATCAAATGTTTGGCATTAGGATGTAAAATAAGGTGGTGTACAACCAAGGTGGGGTCCAAACCTAGCATGTCTAAATAGGCCCAAGCAAAGATGTTAAAAAATTCCATTAAAAAGGGTTTTATAGATTTCACATTCATCCTCAATAAGGGAAACACCTAATTGGATCTGCTTCAAGTCATTTGAAGTCCTGATGTTGACTATCATAGTATCTTCTATGAGGAGAGTTGAGCCATCTTCCAAAATCATTGGCAATGATGTAAATTATCTTGCAATGGTAAAGTCATCTTGTTGGACTATTTATTTAAGCTCACCCAAATAAGATGACTCTAAATTTCCAAATAGAAATGATGGCCATGTCACAAACATTATAGTAAATTATTGGGCAATTCAATCAAAGGCATGTTGTTCTATTGAACTGAATTCATACCTAAAATCAAGTTCATCATTAATGGTCTCCTAAGCTTCATTTGAGGAAAGGTGAATACCCCCATCTAATAGCACTTGAAATATGTTTTCACCTAAATACTAGCCTTTCTCTTTAATTTTACCCTAGTTTAAAAGTGCCTCAAAGAGGTTTTCACTTTGGGACCTTGATGTTTTTTCTTTTGTTTTTAGCTAAGGGTGTTCACCTATTCTCCAAAATAGGCTATAGGATCTAGTTTGATAGAGAACCCTTATTTGTGGTCTCCCAAAGGAACATTGTATCTTAGGCCTAATTTTTTTTGAAATACCTCATCATTTTAAAACTCATCTATAGGCACTTTTGATTCTTGTTGGTCCCAAAATATTTGTTGAGGATGATATAGGATAAGTGAATTATGTCTGATTATTGGGGTAATGGTACAAATGGTATGTGGGTCAAGTAAATTGGTACTGGAAAGGTATTCATAAAATTTGATTGGACCCTGCTTCACTATCAACATCAATGCCACTAGAAATTATCATTGTAACATGAATAAGATACATAGGGTCACCCCATGGTGGTTTAGATATGAGACCATAAGTTCCTTTATACTATGTTATATAAATTGGCTCAAGAGTTCCCTATTGATTTGGCCTGAATCTTCCACCTTCATAGACTTGGTTCTCCATGATCCTGTTAGGAATGGGATATTTGACATTATACTAGAAATCAACCAACTTGTCATTATACAACTAGGATTGATCATTTGCCAATGGGTCTTCTTCTTGGATAGTGGTTGGTGTGAAAATAATAGGAGCTAGAATATGAAGTTTGCCTTTTCCTTTTAGTTGTCATTTTATATAATGTGGCCTAGCTTTAGGTCATCCATAGGACTTGGGGTTCTATGGAAGTTTAGGAATATGTAATGTATCATGGGTCAAATAATCTCCTGGGCCATTGGCTGAGATGGTAAAATGATTAGAAATTTTAAGAGGAGGCATATGTGAAGATGAATCAAGACTATCTAGGTCTATATAAGTGGCCTCTATAAATTTGACAAGTATTTATTTATCTTTATCCTTTTTGGGAATTAGATCTAGGCTAAAATGGTAGTTTTAAATTTTGTATTCAACCTCCAAATGTTTCCAATGTTTATATGGATGCAAATCTCTATTGATGGTGACCTCTATGCCTGCATGTGGGAACTTGATATAGTAGTGTAATGTCTAAGGGATTACATGAATTTCATGTATCTATGCTCTACCTAAGATAAAATTGTATGATAAATCTATGTTTAACACATGACAAAGTGTATCATGGGTCAAGGGCCCAATGATAACTAAAAAGCTTATGGTGCCTTATGATTCCCATTCTTCATTATTGTAGGCTTTGATAGTAATTTTTTCCAAATGTGGATCAACTATTGTATATCCAATATTATTGATGAGATTTAGAGACACAATATTCAGGCTTGATCCATTATCTATAAGGACATATCTGATTTTGTGCCACATGATGACAAATTCAATGTATAAGGGATTGTTATGAAGGGGCATAAGGGATGACATATCAATTTGGTCAAAGGATAAATTTTTCTTTGGGATAGATGTCCAACCAAATATTGGAATTTTTTTGGGGTTATGTCCTTTTGAACTTGGGATTGGTCTAAGTTCTATTAGGACATTATTGTGGATAATAGACATACATAACAAATACAAGATGGAAATTTGTGCATGTGTCTTCTAGAGTTGTTTCATAATGTCATATGGATTTTCCTTAATAATGTTAAAAAACTTATTCTTATCAAACGTAGTAGGTTAGATTGGTTTATTGGTAGGAGGTTGTAGGCTTAGAATGATAATCTTAGACCTTTGAGTTATGACTACACAATATGAATTGGATAAAGTACCATTGTAACTTGATGATGATGGAGGTGGGATAGATAGGATAAGTCTCAATTTCTAGTGCACTTGGTTGTGGTCATAGGGTAGTAATGAGTTATTGGTATAAGTAAGTAAAATAACAATCCTTGGTTGTTATTGCACTTAGTTATAGTCTTATGTCAAGGAAGGAATACTAGCATAAGTGGGTTGATTAGAATTTTTTGTAAATGGTCATGGTATATTGTAACTTGGTCTAGGATTAATGGTTATGGTAGAAACATGACCTCCCACATTATGACCTGCATCTTTATTGTAGTCATGTGTAACTATGTCATAAGTTTATTGGTTGTTGGAATCATTTTGACCTTGTTTCCTCTGATTCGATTGGAATTATTATTGTTGATACTAATATTTTTTATGTTGTCATGGTGGTTTTTGATACTATTATTATTGTTCTAGTATTAATTATTATTGTTGTTGATTATTATTGTTATGCTGTTGAAAAGGGTTTTGGTAGATACATAGGTTTTGATTGGACTTAGATGCTCTATTATCTAATGTAATCTCCCCATTTTCCATCATATTCTATATGAGGTGCTTCAAGTACACACAAAATCATATGGAATGTCCATGAACATGATGGTAATCATAAAACTCATGCTCTTTATACTAGTCTAAATACATAATACCCTCATGATAGTTCTTCAGAATTAGCCAACTAATCATATTAGCTATGGATAGCTTGAAAAACACTACTTTTATATCTTTAAAAAGGTCACTAAAGACTAAAGTATTGGGTATTATTCTTATAAAAGAGGTTTTCAAAGGTGGTGGTTTCTACATTTGTGGAGATGGTCTAGGTTGTTACTTATTAAATATGCTACTGATGAGGAGAAAGTTACATTTATGGCATAGGTTGAGTAGATGGTGTGATCTAGACATGGTGTGATCCAAATAATCCATTTAAAAAAATATTATTATGGTTGTATTTCTTAGATTTCTCATAGTTATTGTGCTTGGACCTGGTTAGGGTTCTAACTTGGGCCTGTACCTTGGTCTTGGTTTTGGTTCTAGTTCAAAGAGGTTAAATTGATAATCCCTTTATTAATAAGGGCATTTTAAATTTACAAACCTTTGTAAATTATCTCTTTGAGGGTATGTGTACAATAAAGCTCTAAATGGTAGGATATCTTATTATGTAAATTTTTATTAAACACAGTCGCCAATTATTTGTATGGTAAGTTGTGGGTGAAGTGACTAGCAAGCACTCTCCATATATATAGATATATTTAAAATATTTCACTGACCCTTTTCTTGGCCTAAATCAAATCTACTAATAAAATATAGCTCTCAAGATTATAGGAGAAATGTTTCACAAATTTGTTCTAGAGGTCATCAAAATTAGATATGGAATTCTTAGACAATTTGAGAAACCACTCCAAATCTTATCCTACTAGACTTTGAGGAATCAAAAGTAGGTAAATGTCATTATAATAAAATATTTATCAAGTGATAAAGAACTCTATAAAATGGGACTTAGGGTCTCCTTTAACCTTGCATTTATCAAATTCTTATGGTTCATAACCTAGATGAAATGGTATCTAGAGATACACCATGTTAAATGGGTATATACACACATCATATAACTTGAATTTCTTGGTCTACTTTCCTTCTTGAATGGTATCAATCAGATCTTTAATTTATTGTAGTTCTTGTGCCAATAAATTAGATGGTACATTTTGTTGAGGTGGTGATTGAGATGTCAAATGTGGATAAACCTGACTAGGGTATAATGGAGGTATTATTTATCATAGAATGTTGGTTTGATAGGTGAATTAACTAGGAACATGCATCTACAAATTGGGATGTGATTGTTAAAATTACATACATTATTGGGCTATATTCTAGTTTTTATTTGATATATAGCCTTGGTTTTAAGGGAATTGGGACTATGATGGATTTGGTAAAATAATGTGCCTACTAAGGTTGAGTAGGTACTTACTATCAACTAGTCAAACCTAAATGAATAAGGGAAACTTGTTGTAGACCAAGGCCCTATCTTTGGTTTTATGGCACATGCTAAGTAAAGGCAATTGCTACCTAATTAATACTTGTTTGATAGTGGTACCTCTTTGTTGTGAAAATATTGGTTATGAACTAGACACTTTTTGGGTGCTCATCATTTTTCTTTGACCAATAGACACATAGTATTGATTATACAATGTTTTGAATTGTAAAGTTATATTGGTCTACAATTATAGAGGTATGTTTGTCACTATCTATCAAGTTGGAAGATTTGTTTCCCCTTGTTGAGGTGGCATAGTTCTATGCCTCTAACACAATGGTAGATTATGTCGTGCTTTATGTTTTGGAATGTTAGTCACCACTTATTGATGTGGGGTATCATTCATTAATTTTTTGAGGCAAAACACTAGTTAACACTTGATTACTTAATCCATGTGGTTGTATGCTTGAAAAAGTAACTGGTTGAGGATTGAAAGTAAATTTATATGGTTAGGATGTGGGAGTTCTTACCCCCTACTTTTGTGAACCAATAATGGTTTTGGCTAAAGGAACTTATTGTTATAGACTATTTATTAGTGTATTTAAACCACTTTGGTCTAGATGGTAAGATACTTGCATGTTATCCACTATGTTTAACACATTGCTCTATGTAGAATTTGTAGACACATATTTAATAGATGGGACATTATATATGTCACATACTAAAGTGATTTGTGAAAATGGGTCTATACCTAAATTATCTTGACCTTTTAACTCAATTATCACTACTGTTAAAGGAGCTAGCTCTATGAGTGGAGCATTTGACATGGCCATGACATTAAAATACCATGCTAGATTTAAATAGGTTTGATATAATTATTATATTTGTATAAATTGGTCCTCAATGAGGAACTTTCCTCTTACAAGAATATTTGGGTCTTGATATGACATTGGAATGAGCACTTGAGGATAGCTAGTAGAGGCTTGTTTAATGGTTTGGGTATAATACATGCTTAGAGGCACTCTAACTAGACTAGGAATATTTTCATGAGGGAAGTCTATTGGAAACTTGGTACCTACCTCCATTTATTTAACTAAAACCTCATCTTTTTTATTGAGCAAGAGAAAATCAATATATAAGGATCATATGTCGATAGCATCATGATGTAAGATGGGTTTTTTTAAACATATTTAATAATCAATGGTATGCTAGTGAGATATTGTGTGTTTTGATCTTGGTATTACTCTAAATATGGAGTTGTGTTAAAAAAGTAGTGGGATAATGGATCTTGACTTTGTTCCTCAAATTAAATAGTTTAATAAAGATAGGGATCTATCTCACAAACTACATCATCACTATAGGGGTCTTGAACAAAGTTATCATTCGTGACCACATTATCATAACCTATATTATACATAGTTCTACTATGAGTGTAATGAGACATATCCACATCAATGAATAACATTCCATGAATAATGACTAGAGTTATTCAAAATCTTAAAAACAAGGTTTAAAAGACAAATGGTCCAAACTTGGTAAAACTTAGTCTAGGAATGGAGCTATTTCTCCAAAATAGTCAATTATAAAATTGATCTAAAATGGTGTAATGTCAAATGTCTCATATATATGGTCAAGTAAATGGATAAATCTAAATGCCAGACTCGATAATAAGTGTATCAAAAAATTCTAATCTAGGTATAAAATGAAAAATAGGTTTCTAGGTCTTTGGGAATAAGGCACAAAGTTAGGCTCAAAACATCTAGGTCTAAGATACAAGGGAATTTCTAGGCCTTTTATAAACATGATACAAAATCTAGACTTGGAAAAACACTAAGTCTAAAATAAAAGGGAATTACTAGGTCTTTTGGAAATATGACACAAAATCTAGACATATAACAAAACTAGGTCTAAAAAAAATGGGAATTTCCAGGTCTTTTGGGAACATGACACAAAAGCTAGACTTAGCACAAACTACGTCTAAAAGGAAAGATAATTAATATAATAAATTTGAAACACTTAAACTCAAACTAGGCATTTAGATTCAAAAAAAATATTGACCTTTAGAAAAATATATTAGACTTTAGGCACTCCAAAGACCACTTACCAAATCTAGGAACAATAATAGTTTTTAAATTGAGCAAGGTATTAGTCTAAGTTACACAACTAAAAAGTGAGAGATAAATGTCTAAGACAAAATTACACAAGGCATATGCATAAACCGATAAATGCTTGAATTTGAGCTTATCAAGGCTAATGTTGAACTTGATTTAGAAGTCTTGGTGCTTAAATGGACAACAAGCTAGACCAAAATGGATCGCATAATGATACTAGGCATAGACAAAGAAGGAACACATGGTTTTGAAATTATGATTGGATACAAGGCAACAAGTTTTTAAAATAATGTGAGTAGAATAATGATGCTATCTTACTCTAATGGTATGATAAATGGTTTGTTTGAAAAATATAAGGTTCAAGAATTTGAATTAAATGGGTAGTGTACATATGCCCCTTTCAAATAAGTGACACACACACACACACACACAAGTTCTACAAATGACTAAGATAGTGTGGTGTCAAATAGACAATGTAACACCTGTTCAAAAAAAATAGTGATGTGTAAACATGATTTTTTTTTAAATTTGGTATGAAAAACAAATATTTTTGACTCAAGACAATGTAAGTAAAAATGAAAAACAACAAAAATACCCAAGTTTATTTTATTAATCCTAAAAATGGACAAGGTGGCTTTGTATTATCAATTTTTGTCGATATACTTGCTCTTGAGAGGAAATTATGTTGTTAATCCAAAAAATTAAATGTGTAAGATAGGGGGTTTAGGATCCCCTTCTCTTAAGAGTTTGTATGATGGCATGGAACTTTAGTCCACTCACCTTACATTTACAGTATATCTGCAACAAGTGGGGTTGTCTAAAAACTATCAATTTTCATACATTAGAAATGGTCCCATATTTGTGGTTAACACTAGGGCATAACATGTAATTTGTATATTCATTAACTAAATTATTTTGAAAAGGTCTTGTCATTTTCATAATGACTAAATCTATAAATTGACCAATGTAGTATGATGCCTGAGTTAAACATACATTTAAGGCAATCTCTTACTAACAGATATTATTTAACTACTCAAATAGGCATCCTTGTAAGTTGACCTTAATTTATATACCCTTACCATGGAGTGGGGTTGAAATGATGCATAGAGATGAATTCTTGGGATAGTGATTCACTAGAGAACTCATGAGGAGGCTATGAACTCCTGCCCACAAGCCAAGATGCATGAAAATACAAGTTGTATAATAACTTTAGGGTCATTTTAAGATCACTCAAATCACTCAAATTTTGGGGAGTACCTTAGTGACTTTCCTTCCATGTTTTAGATAAAATAACAAAGGCAATAAGTGAAGCATTTTTTATCACACAAGTTTCTTAAAAGTGATAGTAGGACAACATACATGTTACATTTGACTTGTGAAATGAACACACAAAAAGAATCATAAAAATAAAAGCTCTTGTCAGAACTTAACTAGACTGTGAGTTCATTTTTAAAGCACCAAACAAAATATGATATGGATTTTATCCCTTTGGCATTGTTTGTGAACTTTTAAAAATGAAAATAAGTCAAGTAAATGAGATTTAAACACTAAATGTAAATGTGAGTTTGAATCCTAGAGTGTTAAAAACATCTTCCCTTGGTCTTTGGGTCCTAAAAAAAGTGTTAAGGGGTCCTTATGCTTAGAATATAAAATAAAGTGAGTAAATGAAAATTTAAATTTAGCTCTCAGGTTTCTTATGTTTTTCACATAGGACAATACCATATATACATAAAGCAATACCACAACTTTCCTTCCAAATGATAACTAGTTAGTATAAAATTGCAACTTCTTATAAAACAAAGTATTAGTATAAAACCACAACTATACAATGAAATATCACATATTTTGAAGGCAAAACCATGACTATTAAGGAAATATAATGACTATTAAAGCAATATCATTACTATTAAAGAAATATCATGACTATTAAAGTAATATCACAACTATTAAAGTGATATCATGATTATCAAATTAATATCATGATTGTGAGATGCAAAAATGCAACTATCATTGCAATATAATAGATTTAAACATAAAATCATAATTAATAGATGCAATATTATTACTCCACAGTGAAATATTGCTACTTCATAGTGTAAAGACACAACTAAAACATGCAAAAATGTGACTACATAGAGCAAAGACATGATTTTCTATGTAACATCAGTGAGCTTCAATTTTTTACTTTTTGGCCATCAAGTTAAGATTTTGACATGAAAATTGTTAGAAAAAAGTCTTAAAATACCATGGGAAGAACTTTGTGGGGTAAGAGTCCCACTAGGTGTGCCATCATGTGAATTAGGAATACATATAGAGGAGATTAGTATAGTGTTAGTCAATAAAATCCAATAAAAAAACACACACTAAACACAAACACTTCTAGACTAGACACTAGGGAGAGCATAGGTAACAAGTAAAAAATAAAAACACAACTAGAAAATAAAAGAAATCATCCTTTTACCTTCCTTGTAGCTCCAAAATGCCCTCATGAATTGTCTTGCTCGGCTATGTGCTCAAGAAATCTTTATCAATGAAGCTCCATTGCTCCACCTCTGCTTGTCACCTTAGTTTGGATTATGAAATTGGCATGGTAACTCTACTATAAAGGATTTTTGAATCTATTTGACCATAATAACTTTAAAATAAAAGATACTTTTTAGGTATTTTAGCATAATAACATTGCACTAAAAGATTTTGTTGATCAATAGGTAAGGCCTTATATTTATAGCCTTAAAAATTAACTCTCACCCAAGGTGAGTTAGGTTAGGATTTAAGTATTGAATGAGTTCAAAATAACCCTAAGTGATTTAAATTTAAATCTAGGTGAGTTAAAGAGGGTACATATAATTATTATTTTTAATTAATAGGCATGTCTCACAAATTAGATATTTGTTAGATATTCTGTGATATATTGACAACTCATAAAGGAAATGATGAAGAATCTTGATATTTTAAATTTTTGAATTTCCATTTTTAGATATTCATTAAGTAAAAATAGATTATTTGTCTAAGTATTTAATCTAGTTTAATTATTTGATTCATTTTAATTAGAATTTTAGGTCTTTTAAGAATTGTTCAAGTGCCTCACGTAATGGGTCTATAGGCCAAACTGTCAGTTGTTATGTCATAAGGTGACTGAGGATCAATCTGTGAGAGGTTATTATTGTATATGGGCTAGCATCCCAAATAGGCATACCTCAACATGATTATGAGAATTGATGAATGTTGTGTGGATAAAATTGGGATATTTAGTGACTCCTAGGCTTAATTTTTAATGCTTGATAGAAATTAGTCTGAAGTCTGGTCAAAATCTAGTTGTGGCCAGAATGGGGTGTCTACATTTTTTACATGTTATTTATTTCATGTTAAGTAGATAACATATTAAAATTTTCCTATGCACATTTATTTTCATAAAGTACGTGAGTGTGATACAAGAAATGACTTTTACATGGTTATTTGATGTTGGGATTCCCTTTTTACCTAATAGCCTTACTAAGTTGGGAGCATCTCTTCATTCTCTATGAACACTTCAAAAAGTTGTATCTATCCTTAACTTCTCTACCATATTGATATAATAATAATAATAATAATAATAATAATAATAATAATAATAATAATAATAATAATAATAATATATATTTTTTTTTATAATCACTCATAATTTACTTTATACTACATGGATATGTTATTTGATAACGATGACAATGACAAATATGGTTGACATAGACTAGTCTCATTTTCTCTATGCTTCTTTTCAAATTATCACTTTACTATATGATAAGTCTTTATTAATTATTGTTTTTGGCCCTTAGCCTCATGTGTGTAATATATACATGTTCTTCATTATATGACATCATTATGCCATGTGAGTGTGTTCCTTGGCCTTGTGTGTTTATACAAAATTTATGTCCCTTGTATATGGACTTTGGGCCTTATATATGAAATTCTATTCAAATTTAATGAAATTATGAGACATTGATTGTATTTTTATTTCTTTTTAGTATGGTTCCATGATTCATATCATTAATTTTTTTATCTTTTACTCTTATTACACGATACATATCATGAAAATCCCACTTATGTGCTTCATTATTATACCTATCTAATGCATGTTTTATATACAATTCAATGCTATATTATGATTAAATATAATTTAAATGTTCATTTGATACTACATGAACACATATTTCACATATTTTATAGTTTTCTTTTGAGATTAGTGACTTGAAATCTATGTCTCTCATCTCAAATGTGGGGTATCACAATGGGATTGTCTTGAAAACTCAAATCCTTGTGAGAATTTTTTTTAGATTCATGAAAATATAGAGTTTCATAATTATGACATGATTCAAAAAAATTAGATTAAGGGGGCATGTGATATGCATGTGAACTCATTTACATAATTAATTCAATAAAAATTCACATATACCTTATGCATATGCATGGCCATTACACAATAGTTACAAGTTAAAATTTTTAAATACTTACAAGATTCAAATGACATTCAATATCAATTAAATATAGATAAAGGGGGAATGATATTCATTCATATTCATGTTTGTGCATGGGAAATTTCAAAATTTTAAAAGTTTAAAAAGTTCAAAAGTCTCAAATAAAATCTAGATCCACCTATAATGGTGTGATTCATATGATTTTTCAAGTGGGACACATTAGGGTTTAGTGATACTCAATGTTTATGGTTACACTTTAAAAATCCACTTCTATTAGTTCCACCTATAGATACTAAAATATGATTTGTATAGCATCTTAGTCTTGTATACTAGACAAATACCTATTAGGGATATACACTTCTATTATAGACATTCCTACTATTGAAAGGTTTACATTTTCAAACTCATTGTACCTAATTGTTTATGTTATATTATAAACCTATCATTATGATGACCTAGATATTTTTTATATTAAAAACAATCCTAAATCCTGATACACATCCTTGACTATTAATTTCATATCATAAACAACTTCCTAGCCTACTAGACATTTTTTCCCACATAATGACACTTGCATTAATGCAAGTGTCCAGATTCTTATTAATTATCCAATCTTGAAAAGTCATCCAAATTATAAACCTTTAGAAACATATCGGTAAGCCTATTTGTATTTGAAACTTACAATGAGATATTTCTAGAATATGTGGTATACATATAAATCTAAGCCTAATCATTACCCATCTAGAAAATACCAAGGAGACACTTATTTAAGCTCATTTAATCAATTTAATAATTGAGTTCTACTCCACTATTATTCCCTATTTCCATATAAATCATAGGATTTATCATATTACATGTTTTAATCACTGAAAGAATAGCCCATGATAAATATTTGTCAAATTTCAAGTTATATCATTGCATCCCCTTACATATTATATATTTCACCATTATGTACACACAAGCTAACACATAGGGGAAAACTACATATGTCTGATTCCCTCTTTGGAGTATTGGTTGTGTAAGTAATGCTCATTGATAGAGTAGTCCTTGAAGTGAGATTAAATCTATGAGCACATTAATCCATTTTTGGCAAGTTAAAAAGACATAAGGTGAAAAGTTAGGTTTTTATCAACATATAGTCATCTACATCCTGTGCACATGAAAATAAACATATTAGTAGAAAGGAAACATAAAACCTAGAAAGATTTAAAAACAACATTCCATATTATATAAATACATTGAAATCAGGACACCTACATTTATTCAAGTGTATAGACCTCTAGAAATAGTATACACATAATCTGAATACTATATCTTGACCTTATTCCTACTTATTTCCACCTCTATATATCTCAGATCCACCTATGCATTTTTTGATAAGATAATTATTATATCTTCCTAGTCTTTATGTAATCAAACTATTTTTTAAAATTTACTTTATATATTTACCATAACTCAACATTTTAATTTAGAATATTCATTTTACTTATTTTTCTTTGAATTGACCTACTATAAAATAGTTTTATTTATCCTTGTGTATAGGATAATATACCCTTTAACCCTCATTACAAACACATAAAAAAGGGTTAAATTTTTTATGAATCTGATGTGAACCAAACCTAACATGCTTTAGAGTTTCCTCCTACAATTTTTTCTAATTTTTCTAATTATTTTTTTAGATTTGATTTTCCTTACATGGGCATAATGTAGATTTTTTTTCTCTTTATTTTTGTATGCCTTGTATTTTTTTAATCTTGGGTGTGTTTAGGTTAAAAACCATTAAAATTTATACTAATTATTAAAAAAATAATATTTATGATGAGAAACACAATTTTATTTATCCATCTCTCATACCAAATTGATATAAATAGTGTTTTACAAGGTCTTAACACAACTAGGACTTTCTTGTGTAACACTAAGATTATAACCTTAATTAGTTTGTGACTAAAATTAATATAATTATGAATTTAAGGGTTTATTTAATTCTCATTCATGATTAATAAATTTTTAAATAACCTTCAACCTTCCTCTTATCAAAATTTTTAATAAGAAAACATGATACCCAATCTTTAGGCCTTATTCTCCTAGTCCTGGTTTAAATTATTTGTTGGATATTGATGGAAAGAAAAAAATTATGATTTAAAATAATTGATAAATTAATTTAAATTTTATTTTTCATAATAAATAAATTTTGAGACCTTTCTTTAGCTTTATTCTTAAACTGAAAAGAAGATTTAGACTTTCAATTTCCAAACCTTAGAAACATATTTGCAATCTAATTTTTGACCATAAATCTCCCTCAAAGTGTCAAAAACTATTAAATCATATTTAAAACATCAAAAAAATTCTTCTCAAAATCCATACAGATTTTAAAGTCATTTGGGTCATTCATTTAGGAGATAAAGTGGTTTTAGTGTGTTAAAATCAGAGTTTTCTAAGTTTCTAAAATCTATATGTCTAATTTTTCTAAATAAATTCTTCATCAGGTGATTACACACCTTAAAATAAACTATAAAACATAAAATTCATCTTCATACACATTTATAAAAAAATTCATGGCATTTATATTTGCACTTAAGGAGATATAACAGTTTTAGTCTTTTTAAACCCTTCTAAAACACTCACATAAAGGCATGCTCACTGTATTTTGACTATAAATCCTTATAAATATAAAAAATCATTAAATAAATCAAATATATTCATAAAAATAATTAAAAACCAATATAAAAATTTATATACAATTTTAATGGTTTAATCTCAAGATATAAAACATTTTGTGTCTCAAACCCTAGGTTAGGTTTACAAGTCTACTATTAGGTCAAGAGCAAACAAAAATGAAAACTTCCAATTATATGAATATTTTTTGATATTTAAAAGATTAATTAAAAAAAATAAAAATACAACCACCTGATCAAATCCTCACTCATATATGAATAAACTCATAATGCTTCAAAAAGGATAATTATCTTAATTGTTACAAGCTTGACTATATTGTGTTTGGACAATAGGATAGATATTAAGGAGAATTTAAATATTATCAACTATGTAATAATATTTATAGATGTAAATTGAACTCAAAAACCTTCCCATTATTTTGAAATCAGTTTTAAACCATGTGTTAATCTTTTAAGGTGAATAAATAATTCTCTTAGACTATATATTCCCTATTCTATGTTTTACAGATCTGTAACTTCAAGAACACTAAATCCAACTAGAAGAGATGATTCTAAAAATAAAACAAGCACAATTACATGAGATAATAAAATCACACACACACACACACACACACACACACACACTATATATATATATATATATATATATATAATTCATTAATTATTCTCTTCTTTTATTATTCTCAGATACAATTACATAAGATTTTTAGAACTCTGCATCTTAGAACCCTATCCTTCATCTCCTTGGCTCCTCTCCTTATTCAATAATTATTGGTTTAGTTTTATTCTTATTAAATTTATTGAGCTATTTTTTTCATGGTTAAATATTTCAAAACCACAAGTTTTTTTTTAAATATATGAAAACAACTATGGTATAAAGTTTCAACTAGAGTTTGTCATGGAAATTTGTAAAGAGTACCATAAATATGTCATAGCCAACATAGGAACTAGACCAAGTACACAAATCATCAAAAAATTCATTAATAATAATTTTAAACACTTAATATTCATATATAATTGGGTTAGTGTGGTCATACCCACTCACTCCTATCTATGTACTTCATTGTGGCCTTTTTAGCATAGAGGTTACTAACTTATTCCCTTACTCGAGTACCTATATATGATATATAATAGATAATAACTCATTGGGTAATTTATAAAAGTTTAACAAAAATTGGAAGAGTGAGAATAGATTTAATAGAATAATCATCATACTAAAATTGTTTAATCAAGATCTACCAATTTATGAGTAGAAGACAAATATCAAGGGAAAAGAACTATTTATAAAGGTAATGAAATTCCATTAGATTCACAAATGAATAAAGTCACGAGGTTTGGCATGAACTAACTAATTAAATGTGTGATATCTTAATGATATATTTATTTAGTATTATTATTTATGTCAAAGGTGCATCTTATGAAGGTTGATATCAAAGGTGATTAAGAATAGTTGACAGTGTGTGATGTGATAAGTTTCATTGAAAGATTATTTTCATGAGAGAGAATTATTATGAGATAAATATAAAGAGAGAATTTTAAGGAAAATAATGTCTTAAGTTTGCATGAAAGTATAGGTCATTGATGTAAAATTACATAGGAAGCCTAGTCATGACATAAAGAGGTATGTGCATGAAAATGAATAAACATAGGAATGTGAAGCTTGTATGGAATTGTTTTATAATTTATTTAAGGCATTTAATCATTCATGATCATTTTAGGGTGAGCCTATAGGGGTAGGACATTAAATCTAAGTCTGCACCTAAATCTCTCTTAGACTTTGCCTAGCCTAATGAGGTATGAAGATCATATTTCAAGGCATGTATGCACATGTGATCATGGATAGTGGAGAGATAATATATTTTAGGTATGATCACAATGTTTTATGTCAATATTTGAAAGGAAAGTGCATGAATCATTATTTTAGGTCTTCTCAAGCTCACATAATTAGGCCTCAAA
This sequence comes from Torreya grandis, assembly GCA_037957365.1. NCBI lineage: Eukaryota > Viridiplantae > Streptophyta > Pinopsida > Cupressales > Taxaceae > Torreya > Torreya grandis. Next base: position 1,152,003 of record JARHVA010005209.1, read on the forward strand.
CCTATGAAGCACTTTCAGATGTTTGTTGGCATGTGTAAATTCTAAATGGGAATCTTAGATATTAAGGAGAGATGGGGAAGGTTCCTATATAATACCTACAATAATTAGTTTTATATTCAAGGGGAAGTCCTTTAGGAACAATCGTTAACACCCAAACCTGTGTTAAACCTCCATAAAATCCTAATAAGGACCTGATGTGAAATATCTTATTTAAATCAGCTTAGAATTGATTAAAATTCCTAGATAATATATTGGATCATGTATTAAAATATCCTAAGTGCCTCCAAGTGGTGGTGGTTAGTCATATGAGAGATAAAATGCATAGATATAGGCTTATTTGTCAATAATTATTGTAACTCTCAAAATTTATATTGGTCAATAAAATAATATGGATGGTAGAATAAGTTAGAGACACATTTTACATGTCCATTATGATTTATATATAGGCTATATCATTAAAGTGTTCTAATTTGGTCATCTAAGTAAGCCAATTGTAGATATACCTAATGATGTGAATAGTATAAAACCTAGATAGTGATGAAGAGATAGATTTAACGGTCTATGCATGATATATTGATGCAAAAAAGTGCATGAAGGATTTGTTTATTACTTATAATTCATGATAATTATTTTATAATATTTGGATTTTATTGTATGTAGTGAAAAATTTGCTCACAAAATGACATGCTTGGTTCAAATAGGATTGTGAAACATAGGGTCAAGAAATTAGTCTACAAGATCAATATGTGGAATTAGACCATATGAATTTTATATATGAGGATTTTCTATAGATATCATATAACTATTTTTATGCATTAGGATTCATGACATGTGTCGACATAGGTGTTGTAGGTCTAATTCATCATGACTAGTTTTTAAGGTAAATTTATAATTCTAAGTGAGTGAGTTACAAAGATGTTCTTGAGCCTTTATCTCCTCAGTGAAAGTGTTCCAATAATTTGGTGATGGACCTAAGGTCATGGATAATATATATATACATGTTTCATTTATTATATTTAAATATATTAAGGGTGTTTAATCTTCATTTTTACAAAATAAACTTTTGAGGTACATTGGCCTAATAGGGTAGTTTTTCCTAAAGGAGATTTTATACTATGAATGAAGGATATAGGTCTAATAAATCACGGATTAGGTCAATATATTTCATTGTATAAGTGATTTAATGGTTTTTTATTATTTAATAAGGCTATATAGGCCTAAGAGGATCAAGTTTTGGTGCTAAGAGGATAAACCTAATGCAATTAGGTCTCCATGAGTCCTAAAAGAGAAATGAGGCCTAATTGAGTTATGACAAACTAAAAGGGGTGAAAATTATGTTTTAATAATGTTAATAATATGTTATAAGACCTATTTCATGTTTAACCTAATAGTTTTAAGGTATGTGGCCAACCAAATGGTGTGTGATCATGAGACTAGTATATATACAAGGCAGTTTAGGCCTATTTGAATATATGCAATATAAGCGGATAAAATATTACATGGTTGAGTAGAAGGAGGTCTTGAAATGAGACCATAATAAAATATTAGAGGTGTGGTGATCAAAATTCATGATGTGGTTGAGTTGGTGTTGAGTCCCTTAGGGTTTTGGTGCTTCCTTGCAAGTAGGTTCTTGCTAAACCCTAATCAAGTGGGTGCTTGAATTTATTAGGGTTGATACTCTAGGTTGAGTTAGTGATAAAAACAATTTAGTATTTGTTTAAATATTAATATAGCCCATTTTCATATATCATAGTGTATTTTATTCCCCTTGAGGGTTTCCCACTCATATATATATGTTATCTTGTATGAATAGTTTTTTATGCTTTATTAGATCTCAATGTTGATTTTATAGTTAATGAATGATTGGATATAATTTAAAGAAAGTTTTTAAACACTTATTCACCCAACCTAATAATAGTTATTCCAAAAATTTGTATTAGATCTTGGTCCTTTGAAGTAGTCATAACAGTTTAAAAGAGATCTTAGAAGCACAAGTATATCTAGTCATCAAGTACAAGGAAGTTTCTCAACCAATAAAGATCCTCTCTTTAGTGGGACTAACATGAGTTTTGGAGAATTATAATGAATACCTAGCTAAGTTAATTTTTATATGACATATTTCAATATATTATTATGTATTCACTCCACCTTTTACACCACAAAATGACACAACAAGAAAGAAGGTAAGTGAGAACAACTCTAAGGCAATGAATGCCATCCTGTGTGGTCTTGTAGAGGAAATTTTTTTAAAGGTCATGCATTTTGATATAGCCAAATGGATTTGGGAAATTTTTTAGACCATATATGAAGGAGATACCAAATTCAAGTTGGCAAAATTGTAGACCCACTAAAGTTAATTTGAAAATTTGAGAATGAAGGAGGATGAAAAGATTGCATCTTATCTATTAAGAGTAGATGAAGTGGTAAATGTCATCATAGGTCTAGAAGATAAGTTAAAAGGATAAATAGTAGGATAAAAGGTATTAATATCCTTTATATATAGGTTTGATTTAAAAGTGTTTATTGTGGAGGAGATCAAAGATCTTAACATGCTATAGATGAATGAGCTTTATGGTATCTTGACTACTTATGAAATGAAAACAAGTGATGGAATGCCTTTAAATAAGGAAGCCACATTCAAAGTTGAGAAAAAGTAATAAGGTAAAAAGGTTAAGGATCATGTCTATATAGACATTAATGATGATATGATAGAAGCCATGTTTAACATAAAACTAAAGAAAGGATCAAGTGAGTATAAGGGCAAGTTACCATTCAAGTGATTTAACTGTGGTAACAGTGGTCACTTTGCATCTAAATGTCCTAACAATGACAAGAATGAGAATGATGGATATCATGATGAACATCATGGTGATGATAAGAAGTTATATAAGCCTAACAAGAGCAAAAAGAGTTTAAGGAAGTATGAAGGCAAGAAAGGGCCATTCAAGAACAAGATGTTTCTATACCGAAGAAGATAGTAGCTCCTCTAATATAAGTGACACAAGTACATTATATAGTGATGATGACAATAATGATCATGATAGTAATAAAACCTTATTCATGGATATAAAAAATGACAATGAATGTTATTCAAAAGGGAAAAGTCTTATGGATGATAAAGAATGAGATGAAGAAGAGGCTAAGTGAACCTTGAGGTAGAATTAGTGAGTGTTATAGAGGAGTTGAAGTTTAAAAGAAAGAAGAATAAAAATCTAAGACCATTGGTTAAGATTTATATGGAAAAAATCAATCTCTTTTAAGAGAGACTAAGTAACAACACTAACGAACATTAGGAGATCATCAAATAGTTGGAAACTTAGATTGATATTGTCACTCTAATTATTAATACCAAGGAAGAATAATGAATCAAGTTTAGATTAGAAATAGAGTCCTAGAAGGGATAACTGAATTAGGCAATAGTCAAGTTAAAGATGCATCAAAATTTTGAAAAGAGCACTAAAGTCCTTGGTGATATTTTGAATAGTTAGAGGTATCCACATGACAAGATAGGTCTTGGGTTTAAGTACAAACAAAAGGAAAATAAGGAAAGTCAAACCTCAAAGGATAATTAAATATCAAGAAGTTATGATACTCATAGAGTAAATATCCATGCATAAAATCTCAAATTTGAGACTCAAATTGATCATCAACAAGTCAAGAAGAATTTGACTCCTTTAAGAGATAACAAAGGTAGAGGTGTAGCATTGAACATTAGACAGATAAGGTATGTGAATCATTTCAATGGTTACTATATCTCATAAAATCAATATGAACATAGAGCCATGGATTGTATACATTATTCTAAAATCAATTCCTCATGGAGGAATAGGGTGAATACCCATTTCTGTAGCAAAATAAAAAATTTATGCTATAATTGTGATCAGAGAAGACATATTGCAAAGGATTTCAGGATGAGGAATATGAGTAAGATTAGTCAAGATAAAAGGTTATATATTATTTCCACTAAGAAGTGGATCAAAAAGTTAGACCCTGTGGACAAGGTGAAGGAGGAGTAGAAGACTAAAGGAGAAGAATCTATGCTATATCAAACTACCTTTCACATCTAAGATGAAGGAATGAAATGGTATATAGATAGTGGTTTCTCAAGCCACATGATAGGGGATAAGATCAAATTCATTTCATTGAATAATAATGTTTTAGGGATAGTGAGATTTGGAGATAACACAACTACCAATATTGTTGGCAAAGGTATCTTGAGTTTAGATAATAGGAAGACCAAGATAGAGAATATGATGTATAAGGATTGAAACATAAACTTCATAGTGTAATTAAAATTTACAACCAAGGACACACCCTAACCTTTCATGACAAAGGGTGTGATATAAGGAGAGCCAAATCAGGAAGGCTAATTGCCAATGCTAAGAGGACTAAGAATAATTTGTATCTCTTGAATGAGATCAAGAAGGAGAGATGTTTTATGATAAATATGTATGGATGTTGTTTATGTCACATAAGGTTATGAAACCTAAACTTTGATAATCTTGTCAAGATAAGCTATAATAAGTCTATGAAGAATATGCCTAAAATCACCAAACTTATAAACACACTTTGTAAGGCATGTCAACATAGTAAGTAAACTAGAATAAGGTTCAAGTATAAGGAGTATTATACTACAAGACCTTTAGAGTTAATGCAAATTGATATATATATATATAGACATATAAGAATCCAAATCATTCAATAAGATATCTATTTCATATCAATCATTGATGACTACAAAAGAATGACATGGGTAGCATTCGTGAAAGAAAAGTTAGAAGCTCTTGATAAGTTCAAGGAATTCAAGGATCTAATTGAGAATGAAAAGAATGGGAAGATCAAGTGCCTAAGATCTGATAGATTAGTAGAGTTTTGGTCCAATGAGTTTTATGACTTATGTGAGGTCCATGGAATAAGGAGATAGTTATCAGTAGCTAACACACCTCAACATAATGAAGTGGTTGAAATAAAGAATCAAATAGTTTAATAAATGGAAAAGACTATACTAAATGAATCAAGGTTATCTAATGGATACTAGAGAGAGGTAGTGAGCAATGTAATATACATTTTGAATATAAGATAGATAAGGACTAATGGAAAAAAGACCCTTTATGAATTGTGGAAAGGTAGACCTACCAATGTGGAACACTTTAGAGTGTTTGAAAACAAATGCTTCATCAAAAGAGATGAGTATGAATTAGGTAAGTGTTATTATAGGGTTGATGAAGGAATATGCTTGGGATAATCATTAGTAATCTCAACCTATAGATGCTATAATATGAGGTTACAAAAGATAATAGAAATCACCAATGTGTAGACTGATTAGACAAGTTATCAAAAGTCAAACTCATAATCAAAGGATATATTATAGAATTTGGACTTCAAGAATGAATAAGAACTAATAAGGATAAATCAAGAGGAAGAAGAAGTCTATGAAATAAAATATTCAAAAGGTCCTTCAAGATAGATTTAGATAGACCATCCAGAATCACAAATCATTGACAATAAGGACATAGGTATGGAAACAAGGAGAAAGATGGTAAGTAATCTAAATCAAGATAATATTACTCTATTATATAATATTGAACCTAAATACCTTGTAGAAGTAAGAAAATACAAGTTTTGGATAGGTCATATGAATGAGGAGTTATACCAAATAGAAAATAATGAGACTTGGGAACTAATTCCTAGGCCTAAAGACAAGAATGTCATTGATACAAAATGGGTGTTTAGGAAAACTTTGAATGAAGATGGATAAGTAACTAGGAATAAGGATAGATTAGTATGAAAGGGGTATTCCCAAGTAGAAGGGGTAGATTTTGAGGAGACCTTTGCTCTAGTATCAAGATTGGAGGCTAACAAATTATTCCTAGCATATGCATGATTCAAAGGGTTCAAAGTGTATTAGATGGATGTCAATTTAGCTTTTTTGAATGGAAACTTAGAAGAGGAGGTATACATGAGAAACTTGAAGGTTTTTCATTATCAGGTAATAAGGATTATGTTTGTAGATTAAAAAAGGCTCTTTGTGGTCTAAATCAAGATATTAGATCTTGGTACACCATATTGTACATGTATCTATTGGACCAAGGATTCAAAAGAGGAGTTGGAGATAGTAATTTGTACATAAACACAAAATATGACCATTAGTTGATGGTAGTTGTCTATATGGATGACATCATATTTAGTGGAAATAGTGAGAATATGACTAAGGACTTTGTATATGTGATGAAGGAGTTTGAGATGTCCATGCTGGGAGAAATATCATTATTCTTGGATTACAAATCAATAAATTAGAAAGAGGTATATTCATTTCACAAGCTAAGTATATAAGAGAGATGTTGAATAAATTTTACATGGAAGATCATAAGGAAGTAAGCACACCTATGATCATAAGGTGTAAGTTAAGAAAGGAAGATGAATCTCTAAAGGTTGATAAGACATCATATAGGTCAATGATTAGATGTTTGATATACACTACTACCTCTAGACCTGACATCGTGCAAAATTTAAGTCTTATGGGAAGATTTCAAGTAGACCCAAAGGAAAATAATTTACAAGTAGTCAAAAGGATACTTAGGTATCTCAAGGAGACTATAGATTTTGGGTTGTGGTATCCAAGGATCAAGGATTTTAACTTGATAGCCTATACAGAGTCTAGATGAGAGGAATAACACTAGTGGAGGAGCTTTCTTCTTAGGAGAATGCCTAATATCATGGATAAGTAAGAAGTATCCATCTATGGAATTATATACTTGTGAGGTTGAATGAATGGCATTATCTTCATGTTGTACTCAAGTCATATGGATGAGACATAACTTAAAAGACTACAAAGTGGAGTATGATAGTCTTAGCCCTATCTATTGTGATAATAAAAGTGCCATAAGCATCTTAAATAATCTTATTATTCAATCAAGAAATAATCAAATTCCCATCAAGTGTCATTTCCTAAGAGAGCAGGTATTTGAAAAAAGTGTTAAACTTAGATATGTTTTTACAAAGGATTAGATTATAGACATTTTGACCAAGCCAATTCCAAAGGAAAAAATTGAACATACAAGATAGGAATCAGGTGTAATTCCTTCCCCTAGTAGTCATTAAACAAGTCAAGTGATTAGGGGGAGATAATAAGGTAGTTAATTATATCCAAGAGAAGGTGAGGAGTAATAATAAGGTATGCATAGAGATAGGGGGAGCATGTTTGGACAATGATCCATAAACTCAAAATCCTATGTGTTAAGTGTTTTGGTTCCAAGAGGTGTGATCCAAGAAGTTGTGGGCATCTCTTTGTCATTGATGTCAAAGGGGGAGAAATTCAAGAATGAGGAATAAATTTATTATTGAGAGTGGCTAACATCAATGACAAAGGGTGTGACTTTTTAGTATTGTCATTGATGCCAAAGGTGAATCTTGTAAATCTTGATGTCAAAGGTGATTAAGAATAGTTGATAGTGTGTGATGTGACAAGGTTAATTGAAAGAGTGTTACAATGAGAGAGTATTTTCATGAAATAATATAAATAATTTAAAGGAAACTAATGTCTTATGTTTGCATAAAGGTATATGTCATTGATTTCAAAATGCACAGGAAGCCTAGTCATGAACCTATTCATGACATAAAGAGGTATGTGTATGAAAATGAATGAAAATAGGTATGTGACTATTATATGGAACTGTTTGAGCATGTATGTAAGTAATTAAAGCATTCATGAGAGTTTCAAGGTGAGACTATAGGGGGAGGACCTTTAGTTTAATTATACACCTAAACCTATCTTAGAAACTACCTGGCCTAATGAGGTATGAAGATCAAATTTCAAGGAAATTATAAACTTTTGAGCATGGGCATATGTTAGATAGTTATTTTTATGCGTGATAATGAAGTTTGAGGTCAATATTTGAAAGTAAAGTGCATGAATCACTATTTTAGGTCTTCTCAAGCTCACAAAATGAGGTCTTAAACTCGAGAAGCACTTTTAGACATTCATTAGAACATGTAACCTATACATGGGAGTTTGAGATATTAAGGACATATTGGGAAGGTACTTATATATTGTCTCTAGGCATTAGTTTTGTATTCAATGGGTAGTCCTTTATGAACAATCATTACCACCAAAACCTGTGTTAAACATCCCTATAATCCTATTAAAGACCCAATGTGAAATATCTTGTTCAAATCATCTCAAAATGGATTAAAATGCCTAAATAATATATTTTATCATGTATTAAACTCTCCTACATACCTCCAAGTGGTGGTGGTTAGTCAGATGAGAGAGAAAAGGCACAAATATAGGCTTATTTGTCAATAAATGATTGTAGCTCTCAAAATTTTTTTTGTTAAAGAAAATAAAATGGATGGTATAAGAATTTAGAGACTAATTTTACATTTCCATGATGATTTATGGATATGTTCTATCCTTAAAGTTTTCTAATTTGGTCAGCCAAGTATGCTAGTCAGAAACAAATTGAATTGTGTGAATAGTGTAATACTTAGGAAGTGATGAAGAGATAGATTTGAAGGTCTATGCATGATAAGTTGATGAAAAAAATTTCATGAATTATTTATTTATGACTTTTAATTAATTATCATGATTTTATAATATTTGTAGGTTAGTTTATGTAGTGAAAAAGTTGCTCATAAAATGGCCTGTCTCATTCAGATAGGATTGTGAAACATAGGGTTAAGAAATTGGTCTGCAAGACCAATATTTAGCATTAGAACATATGAATTTTACATATAAGTATGGTATGGAGATATCATAAAGAATTTTTGTGCATCATGAGTCATGAAATGTGTCTACATAGGTGTTGGAGGTCTAATTCATCATGAATATTTTTTTAGTTAAATTGGCAGTTCTGAGTGAGTGAGTTGCATAGATGTTCTTGAGCCTTTATCTCATAAGTGAAAGTTTTCAAATAATTTTGTGATGACCCTAAGATCATGTATAGTATATATACATGTTTTATTTTTCATATTTTAGTAGCTTAAGGGTGTGTAAGCTTCATTTTTGTAAGATAAACTTTTGAGGTACACAAGCCTAATAGGGTCCTAAAGGAGATTTCATGATATGAATGAAGGATAAAAGTCTAATAAATCATGAATGAGGTCATTAGAGTTAATTATCTAAGTTATTTAATGGTTTTTAATTTTTTAAGAAGGCCATATGGGCCCACTAGGATCAAATTTTGGCACTAAGAAGATATACGTAATGTAATTAGGTCTCCATGAGTCCTAAAAAAAATGAGGCCTAATTGAGTAATGGAAGACCAAAAGGGGTTAAAATTAGGTTTGAATAATTTTCATAATATTTTATAAGACCTATTGTATGGATGACCTAAGAGGTTGAAGGTAAGTAGTTGACCAAGTGGTGTGTGACCATGAGACTAATATATATACAAGGCAGTTTAGGCCTATTTGAATGTATGAAATATAAGTGAATAAAATCTTGTATGGTTGAGAAAAATGAGGTATTAAAATTAGACCATAAATTAAGAGCATATGTGTGGTGATAGAAAGTCATGAGGTATCTGAGTTGGTTTTGAGTCACTTAGGGATTTGGTGATTCTTTACAAGTATGTTCTTGCTAAAGCCTAGTCAAGTGGGTGGTTAAATTTATTGGGGTTGGTACTCAAATTTTAGTTGGTGATAAATAGAATTTGGTCTTTTCTTCCCCTTGAGGGTTTCCCACTCATATATGTGTTATCTTGTTTGAATGGTTCTTTATGCTTTGCTAGATCTCAATGTTTCTTCCATAGTTCATGAATGATTGGATAAAATTGCAATAATTTTTTTAAAAATTTATTCACCCCCCATTAATTATTATTCCAACAATGTTTCAACCACCATGATTATGTTGTATTGGGGAACTTCATACATTACTATAAGATAAGGTATGATCACATGACAAGACATGCCTATGGATCTTACTTGATTTAAAACATTATCTCAAGGTTATATTTTAATTTCCAACCTTTATTATTATGAGTGTCATATGAGTTAAGGGGATTCAATACCAATTAATAATTCCATAGACTAGGTGCACTTATACTAGGTTTTGCTTATAATCTCATTCATAAAGAATTAAAATTTTTATCTTAAGTTTGTGATCTTAGTCTATGCATATATTTATTTATTTAACTAACTTAAGATTATAAATTACTTATTATTATATTCCATAGGATAATTATTAATACCAACTTAAATAATATAACTACCTTAAATTTCCTTTTCAATTTAAAGGCATAAACTAACTTGTTAAATATTAAAATGATCAATTCTAAACATGGAGCAATTAATCCTCTATCACATTATGCCTTAATTAAGAATAACCATTTTATTTTTAAAACATTCAATAACTTATCTTATCTCCCAGGTTACTTACAACATATGCATAAGATTTATATAATCTCATTGTAATTCAATTCCAAAGATTTATAAAGAGCTATCCAAAATTATCCATTGTACTTTGACAATGCTTTATTAATTTCTAATATGAATGTTTGCCTTTTAATAACCTTTATAATATTTATGTAATTTTATTATAATTTATTATTATATTTAAACCTTATCATAGATTTTGACAATAATTAAAAACTCATGTATAAGTCTTTGATGGTTATAATATCTTTAATTCACCATATTACAAACACTAGGATCTCATTTTAGTAATCCATATAAGTTATTGTCTCCAGGTCTTCCATGGAAGTTTCAAATAAACTCACATTAATTAAAACATCACTTTAATGAAGCATTGAATAGATTAAGTTAATATAAAAAGTCCTTATTAACATAAGTTACAAGTCACCTCATAATAATTTAATATAATTCTCAACTCAAATTAACTTTCTTGAGAAATAACATCACTTAGTTCTGATAAGAATAATGTTAATTCCATAAGATGTATTCAAGGTAGACTTGAATTTCTAGTTTTCTCTTTAGATGAAATCATAACATACCAACATTAGTTTCCAATTATCATACACACATTTTCATTAAAATACTCGTGTAAATATCACAAATTAATTTTACAACTAAGTTCCAAAATAGTCTATTTACAGCCTTAATTAACTAGTTAATTTAATGCCATGAAATCAATAATAATTAAGTATAAGCAAAGCTATGAATACATGTTTAGGTTATAAGTAAACTAATAGCCAATAAAATATTGTAATTAGAATTCCACAAATTTGTAATATTTATGATAAATCTACTTATTCCAAAATAAGAGACTAATTAAAATTACACGTTAAAATCACATAACTATGTTTGTACTATCAAATATCTTAATGAACTGATAGAATTCTATATATAAATAATAATACAAATAATACATGGATAATCTAATGATCAACTATAATCATAACCATATACCAATATTACATATTTTATCTAAATATAAAAGATAACCACAACATTACTTTTATTAAATACAATTATAATAAAATGCAACTATAATTAATAAAATTGATTACATAAAAAATTTAGCTCATATACAACCAATTATCACAAATCAAAATATATAAGAAGTGTATCAACAATTTTTTGCATGTAAACCAATGAAACCAAATCCAACTAGCCAAACCCAATGGACCCAGTCATAAGTGGAACTAGACCACCCCAACCATCAGTTGGATATAGACCTGGGCAATAGAGAATTGGTGGAAAAATTATGAACAAAATGTACTGATTCTTGACATAATAAAATAATAAACTAAAAAATAGAAATGAACCATATGTCACTAGTACATCTCACCAAGATCCATTAACTTGGTCCATGATTACGATTGTAACTCTTTTATCTAAGATTTTTTATTTATGAGCATTATTTTATTTTAAGAATATAATATGGCCTATAAATATTATGACATGTATTTATCATGCAATCATCCTCAAATACTATTTTAATAGATATTAATGAGTTAAAACTAAAAATTGATAAAAATAAGACAACTTCAGCTAACCAAAATGATAATTTAAAAAGCGTACATAAATCTAAGGGTCAAAGTTTGATCAAAATAAACCTTACCAAATATAGAAAAAGATTCAAAATCAACTGTAATGATATAACATAATCATAACAATAAAATAATCAACTGATCATAATTTGTAAACACAAGTCAACTAGTAATAATCTAAATAAATTCCAACATCATTAATATAATAATACAAATAATCCCAATAGGATTTTATAACCCTGAGTCAACTAATAATTATCAAATTATAAAATAAAATTTAAACACAATCATGCAGATAATAAAATAACAATAAAATATTATTTTCCCTAAAACCTTATTGTTCATTTTGAACTCTAGAGGTTCAATAATTGTCATTACCTCCACATCATGGATGTGAGTTTGACATACACAACATGATTAAATAATACAAAACATCAATTTAAAAAACCTAAGTAACCCACCTAGGGTTTTAAAACATAAATAACAAATTTACAACTTAACATAGTAAAAATAATACACAACCATAACCCTATTTAAATAACATGACAAAAACATTAAACCCCAATAATAATAAACCAAATATATATCAAATGTATATCCATGGTTTACATATATCCACCACAGCCATGGTTGGGTCATACAATGGTTATCGTGCAACAAAACTAGAATAAAATCCATCTACCCAATTAGGTTTTTTAGTTATAAACACCATTATATATGTAAGAATACAAATACCAATGTTTATGGCTTAAAATAATAATTAGTTTACCATTTAAAACCACTAAGAATACAAACTTAGAAAATTTAAAAACATCACTTACTTGAAATCTTGAAATCAACCAAAGAAGAAGGATTTGTTATTTTCCAATTTTCCAAATTGATATGCCAAAACATGCATCTAAAATCTACTAACTTACACCAAAACTAGTTAAACCACATAGACAAAATGAACCCCAAAAAAACACTACTAAATTCTTGCATGACTGATGAGTTTCATGACTTAACTATAGCTTGAGCCCAAGATAATCTCATGTAATAACTACATGTTTATCTACCTTGGCCTTCATTTCCAATATTTTGATAGAATCTCCAAGCGTAATCTTCTCAAACAAGCCAAAATGATCAAATGAAAACCTAAAACCTATTTTGGAAGTGTCTCAACCAAATGACTTCATGGAATGAGCCAATACCATAGACCTAAGGTCAAACATCTACCAAAACATTCAACACTAATGCCAAGTCCAAAGGTGGTCATGGCCTCAAACATAACTAAGCCCCAAAGCCAAGTCATATATTGGTATAAAAAATAATGAATTCTAGAACATAATAAAGCAAATGAAGTCCCTCATTAAGACTCAGTTAGGTAAAACATATTTGGAATACCTTCACTATAACAATAGTTGATGAAGTTTATAACAACAAAAAACACTAACACAACTATGCAATAGACTAAAAATTGAACCACATAATGAATTCAATTATTAATATAAGAGAAAATGCAATGTCAAAGTTAACAAATTATTAAGTCCAACAAAAACATAATAGACAAGATTAAATTAAAATGATGATATCAAATATCTAGTAATTTTTGCAAGACCAACACAACTCATCAAAACTAACAAATAAAAAAATCAAAAACATCTAATAAAATAGTGATAGTATGAAGGTCAAAATTTACTATAAATAAATCAATAAAGAATTCAACTTAAAATGATAAACACTTAGTACTTTAATTAAGTAAAAAAATGACTTGATCAATAGAACCATCAAGCTCAATTTAATAATATATTTTTTGGTTTTTGGTTCATCCATATTATTTCTCCATGTTTCTCCACTTCTCAAGTTTGAACACAACCTAGCTCAAGTAGTTGTCTCTATAGTCAATGAATACACCATCAGTAGTAACTGAGCATCTAAATATAATAAATTAAATAACAAAATTTAAATAATACATCTGAACTAAATAGTAAATCAGTACTCATTAAGCATAAATATCCAATGCTATAATGAAAACTATATCAATAACTATCTCAAAAATTATAATAAAATGTATCAACATAAACCACAGAACTATAATACTATAGTAGAAAAAATGTTTTTAATAGTTTAAAACTAATTACATCATCAAATGAAATAAATTCAAGTCAAATAGGGTCATGACATAAGCCTTATCATATCTTAACTAATGTCTTTTATTAGTTTCTTCTAGATTACATGCACCTTCTTTATATCCCATGTACAAGGTACTTGATAAGTGCCTTTAACTTAACCTTAGGTTGACTTAAACATGTATACGTATGAATAAAAGCATAGGACCACTTAAAAATCTCCCTAATACCTTAATAAAACCTTTAAAATCAATATCATAATCATAAATTGATGTAGGATATGAAAATCCCCTTCCAAAATGTTTGAACAAGTTTGAATTTGCAAATATAGATTTTTGGAAAGAGAATAGAATATAAGCTTAAAATACCAACTCTTACAAAGATAATGATTTTAACATGTATTAAATAACCTAAAAATACTTTCAACACACAAAAAATACCGATTTAGTACAAAATGAAGCATGAACAAGATTCTTATTAATAGGACATGACTTTCAAATCCTACCTAATACCAATATATATAAAAATGAAATTCCCTATGATCACACACATGCATGAAATTCTCATCCTAAGATATAATTTGTTGATCTCATAAGGCATTCAAATATCTATAATGATATATTTCATGAGGCCTTATGTGAAACATAGGTACTGAGGATATAGAAACAACTTATTTTGTATATATTATTAAAAATCTCCAAAATAATGCAAATCTCATCACTTTTGACCATATTCAAAGGATATTTTTAATCAATATTTATACTTTATGCATACAAGTCAATATTACAATAAATAAATCCAAAAGGATTTCATGAAAAAATTATAAACAAATATCACATTCCAAACTACCTTAATGAGGCTATTCATAAGATTTTACTTATGGATTTATTACACACATCTCCCAAATAAAAGGTTATTCTCTTTGAAACAATATGCATAACAACATCCCCAAATAATATATAAAAACTACATGTGGTTTGCATGATCAATTATATCAAGTGGATAGAGAAAAATATTTCATATGAACATAAGGATTTTACACCTGAACATACCATTGATCAATGCATTCAAGTGCCTATTTATTCAAGAATAGATACAAACATTAACACAAAAACAAATAAAATGGTTAATGTAATATCATAATAACCTAATAATCTCATCTTATCAAATGCAACTAAGAGACAATTTACATGATTACCTGAGTCTCTAGCTTCATTACTTAAGAAGCTTGTGGTGTTTCATCTCATATCTATATCTCCTCTTATATAGGTTGATATGAGTTGAACACTACCAAAATTATATGATGCTAATGCATATTGTGACTATCACCAAGGCCTAGGAATTCCATAAACAAATGTTATACCTTAAAACATAAGATCTGATATCTTCTTAATAACTAATAACTTATCTTTGATGATCCTCTAAAGGATTAAGGTTCACATCCTTGTAACCATCAAAACCAAAATATGTTTAAAGATCCATTACAATATCATTATAATAAATATATAAAGGTAAAAATGGCACATAATTCACATATTTTTAAACCATATTATGGACAGGTATTATCTAAAAAGAGTGGAACATTTTTGTGCACAACATTTTCTATAATTTAGAGGTTTTCATTCACAGGTTTTTAAATTTCATACAAACATCCACTTGAATAAGAGAATTTTATTACCAAATATATCATTATACAAACTTATAAGGTTAATCATATGTGAAATGGTAATAAATAGGAGATACCCTTTCCTATTAGACCCATACTTGAGAGACCATTGCACTAGAGATACACAGTGGATTCCACAAAATTTTCACCTACACCTACATGGTCTACCCAATTAATAAGAACACATAATTTTTTTTATAATTATAGATAAACTAAGGAAATCATATATCACTAAAAAATGGGTTCCATTAATCCATAATAATTATTTTAACTCTTCATGACCCTATATTTCTATAAGACATGCATAATATGACATATTTTATAGTTCCAAATATGATGTTTTTACATGCCCATTAGAAATATCACCAATTTTATGTACCAAGTTATAATTTATTAGCTTCCTATGATCATATTTTATATGGGATCATGGGTTATAAATTTTTCCTTATTAAAAATTTAAAAATTCAAACATCCCAAGAAAATAAAAAAATTAAATAAATATAAAAATACAAAAATATTCAAATTTCACATGTTTACTAGCTCCTTGGCATCCATGTTGTTTATTTTATTTTATAATATATCATATAATTTATTTTCTAGATACACATATGTTTCATGCATACTTGATTTTTATATAGGAATACACCATATATATGATATTTGCACATACAAATGTTAGACATTTCATTTTCCCATGTAACACACTACATTGGGGGTATCTACTTCCTTGATCATGATTGATACATGTTATATTAGTTTATGATCACCTTTAAATTATCATGATGAGATTATATAATAATACTTACACATGTATATACTCATGTTTTTGTCTTTCACAATGTACTTGAAATGTTATGATACATGACATTTTTTTCTAACACATACATGCAAGGACTAGTAGGATATATTAATGTTGGTTGCTTATACTTAGTTTATTTGCATTGCCAACTTCCTTGAGTCTCTTTTTATTTCTTGATATTTTATTTATTTTAGAACATTTGAATATTTTTCTTTCTTATTGGAACTTGTGCCACTATATATTTATTTATTTTTCTCTTTAGGCATTTGAATATGTTATTCTTTCAAATGTGTGACATTTTAATATGCCCCTTGTTTTCGATCTCCTTAGACCCCTTTTATGTGACATTGAATTCTCTTGTGTATGTGATTTATTGTTTTTTGATCTTGTATTTTTACTTTTTACATAATTACATGATCCATATCATGTATATTAGGTCTTTTTTTTATCACATGTTGTGAGATTCATTGATATATCTACTTAAACATGTTATATTATATGTTACATGATTTATGAAGATATTATATAGTTATATTATCATTTTGAGGTAAGTTAATTACTAGATTCCATTCCCCTCACCTCAAAAGTGGAGATATATTATTGGGGACATGCCATATAGACATGAATACACACATACATAGTTGACATAATTTACAACATTTGATATAGTTTACGTGATTCATATATACATTTGGGCTATAATACTATACACATTACATCGATTTTTATAGATTTGGGACAAAAATTTTATATTTGTGAAATATATTATACATAATTATAGTGAAAATGTTAAATTTTGATAGATAATTTATATTGAGACACATTAGAGGTGCATGTGTAATGAAAGTGCACAAAAAATTGTAAATATATACTCATATTATTCAAACTTATTTATCAAGAATAATTGATACTTTACTAAGAAAAACTATTTTTAACCTTTAATGTCTATAAAAGTTATATCCTTTTAGTAGTGTGGTTGAGATTCAACACCCTTAAGGCCATAACACTATTTCTATTTTATAGGTCGAGTTGGTTATACCACTTAACTTGGCTTTTACTATATTGGCACTTGAGTTATGAGATTGAGATCGATTGATCTCAATGGTCATGTCATATCTCACCCTTACACTATATTGGGGGCATAATTACCTTCTAATATCCCTATTAAAATCTTCAAGGTTTAGTTTTGAACCCCTTTCAACTCTAATGCTTCACAAGGAAGCATTTTTAACAAGTCAAAGTATCAAGAGGAAATATGGTTGCATCAACACGCAAGTGTACTCCTTCTTTGCTCTCTTTATTTTAAGCATTCCATTATTTCAAATTTTATAAACTAATTTATATTGTAACATTATCTTTTTTATAGGTCATATACCAGAAATCAAATTTACTAGGGTTCAAACAAAGGTAAGGTGTGTTGTACACACCCAGGTATGTATTTCTTTCCTTTAAACTAGTAATTTTGTCCTTATTCATTAGTATATTAAAAAAGGAAAAAATTAGACACTAAAATATAATTCATATAACATATCAATCTTGTATACTTGAAAAATACCTATTAAGGCTCTACCCTTGATTTCTAAACCTTAATGATGTGTAATATCTCTCATTTTCCATCTCACTATGCCTAATTATTTACCTTATAGTCTATATATTATGTACATTAAAAAATCCTAAAAATTGAAACTATTGAGGATTTAAAACCAATAGTGAAGGATATATATATATATATATATATATATATATATATATATATATATATATATATATATATATATATATATATATATATATATATATCCTTCACTATTGGTTTTAAATCCTCAATAGTTTTTAATCCTATTAGACACATGCATCCCACATAGGGACACTTATATCGACACAAGTGTTTATCTTCTTATTAGGTATCCATTCCTAAAAATTCATACAAATTGAAAATGTTTTAAAAAATATGAGTCAACCTATTTGTATTATTGAACCCTATCATGAGATATTTATAAAAGGTGTGGTATAAATAAAAATCTAAGCTTACTCATTACCCTTTTAACAAATACTAATGAATCACTTATTCAAGCTCATTGATTCAATTTCACAACTGAGTTCTACTTCCCTAATCTTACCTATTTTCATATTAGTCATAGGAGTAATCATATTATAGGTTTGAATCACTGAAAAATAGTACATGAGTGGTATTTTTCAAGTTACAAGCTAGGTTATTACATGCCATTATGTATAGTATATGTCACCCATGTGCATTCACAAGCCAACATCTAGGGAATAACTACATATGTCCAAGGCCCTCTTTAGAGGATTATTTATGTATGTAGTTCTCATTTATATAGGGGTTAGTGTAGTCAAATCAAATTCATGATATCACTAACCCATTTTTAGAAAGGTAGAAAGACCTACAGTGAAGAGTTAAGGTTTAATCCACATATGGTCATCTAGAACCTATGTGGATGAAAATAAATATTAGTATAAAGTTGACATAAAACCTAGAAAGCTCTAGGTGGTCACTCTATAATATAATGAGTATTAAATACTAGAAGATCCATTAACATTAGGAAAATTGCCTCAATGTAACTCTCCCAAGGTTTATGTAATTTTCCAAGCCTTCAGAAACAATATTTATATAATATTATTACTAGATCATGACCTTGTTCCCATTTGTCTCTACCTCTACGTATCTCAAATATGCCTATGCATTTTGATATAATATAAGTATTATCTCTTCTTAGTATTTATGCAATCAACATAATGTTTTAGATATACTTTATATATTTAGCATAACTCATCATTTTAATTTAGAATATTAATTTATCTAAGTTTTTAGTTAATTGTAGTCATATAAAATGCAAAATTTGGTAACTCGAGTGTGGCTAATGACACCCAATCCATAGGTCCATTTTTCTTACTCTCTTGACCCTCTTAGGTATGTTTTCATAGTTTTCTAGTCATCTATAGCCTTCTAGAATAAACCCTTGTTGACCTAGGCTTCTATTTCCATGACAAATCCATCCCCTCAAGTCTCCTACTCCCTAAACAACAACACCCAAACTTGGACTACAATGCTGAGACTCAGGGTGTCTTATTTATGGCGCTATTATTCAAATGTATTTTGGTTTCTAACAATCATTTTGTCTTAGATATTTATCCTAATTCATGTCAGCCTAATGTGAATTCATTTAACTCATAATCATTAAATCCTCTATAAAAGGCCATTCAAAGTTCATTTATAAGGGTTGACACTCATTTAAAAGATAAAAGCAAGAATACAAGAAAAACTACTCAAGATTTTTTTCTATTATCTGCATACAACCATCTAATAATATTTTAAGCTTATTCAAACCTTTACACCAGTCCCTAATCATTCCAAGTACACTTAATTTCACATTTACTTACATTTACATCACACAATTACACCAAACACTTTAATGAGAGAAATACATATAGCTTGATCCCTCCTTAGAGTATTGGCATGTAGGCAACGTGACCACACATAGGGTGTAAAGTGCATCCAATATATCCTTTACACACTAAACTATTTCCCCTATTTGCCAAAGTTCCATTTGATTGCATAGAAAACACAAGAACACAAAAAATAATCTCTATAAAGAGTTTCATTGATAATGAGGATATAAAATTTGGTACATAGGTTCACATAGATGTTGTGAACAAAACCTAAAAAAATCATATCTCTGTGAGTAGTTTGGATAAAAGTAGAAAGACCAAGACTATAACATAGAACACATACCATTCTATTTTTAGTGGTCCTATCCAATCACAAAACAAAGTCCAGATCTTAGTTTGTGATAGTGTCCCAATCTTGTTCCTCCAATATCAAACTCTGTCTCAACTGTAACAACCCATAATAAGCTAAGACATATTTTATCTCACTTATTATTATTTTTAGAAAAAGAAAAAATACAATTTCTTTACACAAATTAGTGGCTTACTTATGGCATATTATTTACTAATTTATTAATCTCAGACCCATTTAATATTTAGGAATTAAACATCTAATTTACAAAAAATAATAAATAATTTGGTGAACTTGACTTCAAATTTTGCATAAAAACCCTATAAACCCTAGGGTAAATTCCTATCTAATTTTTCCCATAAATTTTTAAATTTTTTATTGAATGTTAAAATCAAAAATTCCTCTCAAATTTTAAAATTTTGAAGTAAATTTTAAAATAAATTTATTTGAAATCCTAGTTGCATCAACTAGCTCCCGATAATTTTCCAATCATTTTCTAAATTTTTAGTTGCATATTAAAATAAAAAAATCACTTCAAATTTCAAAAATTCATAGTAATTTCAAAAATAAATCCTCAAAACCCTAGTTACATCTATTAGGTCCCATTAAATCAATCACTTTCCCATAAACTTTTTAAATTTTACTTACATACATAACTCAGAAATACAATTTCAATTTCAAAATTTTATAGTATTTTTCAAGAATATTATTGTCAAATCCCTAGTTGCATATACTAGCACCTATTTAATTCTTGAGGTATCACTTAACATCCATAATCAAATTGCAAAAATGATTCTCACTTATGCATAAACTTTTCTTACATTTCTTACAAATAACAAGGAAACCATAATGGGCCCTATCATGTACATAAATGATGAAGTCTACCATATGCTAGTACAAAGCTTCATTCTTTGCATTTCATGCTTACTTTTCATAATTAGAGATGATATTACTATATTTATTTCTCAAATTGCACAAGATTTCAATATTTCTTTTACATACTCTTTCTCTCTCATGTAGAAGCATGTCTAACTCTATTTTTCTAAACATGTTAGAAATATTATAGCACATGCCAAATTTCTTTATGCATCAATGAACATTTCCATACTTTCCATCCCTTATTTAATATATCTCATGTGTAATGTTTTCTATAATCATATTACTATACAATTTATAACTCCACTTACATGTATTTTAGCCCATATACATGGTTTCTACCTAGATGTATATGCCTCCTTGGCTACTCTTATTTTAATTTCATATTTCATATAGAGGAAAGAAATCCCTTCTCCTCATCTCCCTCAAGAGGGTGACAACTACTTTCCCTCTAACTATGTCCATGTTATCACCCCTCTAAAAGGTGAGGTATCCTATAATATTATTCTTAATGCATAAATTTAGCCTATAGCTTCTTCAAATCCTCTTCAACATATGTGCTTACATGTTCAATCAAAAGTAGCTAGGGTCTACACTTGAAAGATTCTAAAGGATCAAATCACCAGTATGAGCAAGTTAATTTTAGATTTACAAATGTAGAATCAACTATTACATGAAAATATCACAACATTGGAAAATGAGATGATAATGCAAAAGCCTCAAAGGCACCCTAGTGCCAATCATGTCTATGTACCTTCACCTAGTGAACTAGTTGCAAACAATGTCACATATCAAAATAATAAATCACAACAAAGAAACTCTACAACTAGTGATTCAAAAAGCATTCAAAGATAAAATAAGATTTCAAGTGAGGTACTAAGGAATTTGATTAAATATAAGTTGATCAAACTACCTCCTCTACATCCAGTAAGAAGATTTATATATTATTATGCATATCATAGAATGCATGACATCACATAGATTCATGTTTGGAATTGAAACAACATATATAATAGATAATTGCTCATGAGGACCCTATACAAGGTAAATCAGTCAAACAATCCATGATGACATAGGAACACATTCACAAAGGGTCAAATTTAGAAACATTATAAAAGTGGTTACCAAAGCATAACTCAGAACAACAAAAGGATCAAAAATCAAAATTAGAGAAACAAATAATAACAAAAGCATAGGTAAATCATGAAAAAGATACAAATCTACCTCTCCAAAATGAGGCTCAACTTGCAAAGAAATATGTGTTTGGTCAAAAATATCTACAACGATTTGATTTTCAAGGTCAAGGGTTGGGAAATCATGATCAAGGCATCACTACTCCTATTCTAGTAGTTGATAATATTTGTCACCAAGGTTTGAGATTTATTTAACATCCTAAGGCAAATCATTCACATATATAATTTATCAAAGAAAAAGATATAGATACAACAAAAGTCAACACTAGGACTCCATTGGTTCAAAGTGAAGATGATAATGATGAGTGGAACAATATAGGTTACTATTATTTCTAAGATATAGACAATACATTCAAATATTCAAAATCATATTCTCAGCCATTCCCTCATGCTTCACAATCATGCATGATTCCTTTGTTAGATATAGGATACCATGATAGAGAGTCTCCCATGAGACTCATCGATTAAATCACAACAAATTAACTCTATAACTAGTGATTCACAAAGCATTCAAAGATAAAATAAGATTTCAAGTGAGGTACTAAGGGAAATGATTAAATATAAGTTGATCAAACTACCTCCTCTACATCCAGTAAGAAGATTTATATATTATTATGCATATCATAGAATGCATGGGCATCACATAGATTCATGTTTGGAATTGAAACAACATATATAATAGATAATTGCTCATGAGGACCCTATACAAGGTAAATACGTTAAACAATCCATGATGACATAGGAACACATTCACAAAGGGTCAAATTTAGAAACATTATAAAAGTGGTTACCAAAGCATAACTCAGAACAACAAAAGGATCAAAAATCAAAATTAGAGCAAAAAATAATAACACAAGCATAGGTAAATCATGAAAAAGATACAAATCTACCTCTCCAAAATGAGGCTCAACTTGCAAAGAAATATGTGTTTGGTCAAAAATATCTACAAAGATTTTATTTTCAAGGTCAAGGGTTGGGAAAGCATGATCAAGGCATCACTACTCCTATTCTAGTAATTGATAATAATTGTCACCAAGGTTTGAGATTTATTTAACATCCTAAGGCAAATCATTCACATATATAATTTATCAAAGAAAAAGATATAGATACAACAAAAGTCAACACTAGCACTCCATTGATTCAAAGTGAAGATGATAATGATGAGTGAAACAATATAGGTTACTATTATTTCTAAGATATAGACAATACATTCAAATATTCAAAATCATATTCTCAGCCATTCCCTCATGCTTCACAATCATGCATGATTCCTTTGTTAGATATAGGATACCATGATAGGGAGTCTCCCATGAGACTCATCGATTAGTATAATCTCTTCTCAGCCTTGCTTTTACATAATTTTTCATATTTAATTGTATATAGCTTCTTTTCAAATTTTTGTACATAGTCTTCATATGATTGATTGTACATAGCTCATAATTCCAAAATATAAAAACAATATAACATTTCAAAAAAATCCAAAAACATTCAAATATGTTAAAAATAACAAAAACATTTTGATTGTATGCATCATCCAAGCCTTACATTTCTACTACTATGCTATACTTAGATTTATTGTTATATGCTTATTATTTGTCAATTTATCTACATTACCATGCTTCACTTGATCTTTGAGTATGTGTAGTGATATCCACCTCTTTGATTGCTTCACTATACCCATTGATGGGGCATTCTACATCTACATTCCAGACACACTTTGATATACATAATCACTGGGGGAATCTTCTACATGACTATACCATCCAAGTTATGCCATTCCCAACACTACACACTCCAAGTTATCATGTTGATGTACATTACTTACTAGATTACATAGATTACTAGATTGACATTTCACTAGTATCTAGCACTTGTGTATCTCTTAGTATATACCTAGTCTTGTACTAAACACATCTTGTATACATTCACTCTTGATTTTATTTGTTAGATGTGATCCTATCTTTCCATTTATTACACGCTTTCTCTTCTTTCTTAGCATAGCTTGTTGGATTGTGTTTCTAGTTCTTACTTGTCTCCTGTATGTGCCTTAGGACATTTTGTTAGTGAAGGTGGAGGTAAATCCAAGAACAAACACACCTGTTCTGATTCCACCTGTTAGGATCTTGCTCCTCAGAAAGAGCACAATATGATTACCAAATATAAGCAATTGAATATGCAGAAATAACCAGAAACACAAGTAACTAGAATTCACCAATAGCACAGAATATGAGAGACAATACACTATCTTGTATTAACACTATATAGAAAAGAATACAACAAAGAGCCGCCACACTCTTTCACCTTACAGAGGATCGCCACACCTCAAGTGTACAGTAATTCTTCTCATACACACTCTCCTACACAAAAAATGGTCCCAACAACCAACTCACACATAGAATTGGTGTTCACCTCACCAACCAGTCAGTAATAACCCTGCCGGTACACCAAGCACTCTATAGCACTTCAAGCTGATCTCTCATGAACTTGTAACCTGCAATTCAAAGACCAAGCTTACATGTAGATCCCCAATGAGCTTACAACAACCTAAAACTCACAGATCTTACAACTAGAAGGGACTCTTCCTTTCTATCTCATACATTAACAATACATGCCAATGGGTCTATAAATAGATCCCTAACTCAAACACTAACTTAGACTCTTAATTTAGACAATTATCCTCACAGCCCAAGACTCTAACTGGTCTCAACATGCAAACTCTTCGTTCACTTAACTAACTATCTGTGAAACGAGCAGTTTTGGAACACACAGGTGATCGACGTCGGTCCCTGATTGTCTGGTTCTGCCGACGTCGGCCGACTTCCTGCCGTCACCGGTGGCCTTCTGCACTGGTCTCTACTGACGTCGGTCTTGCTGTCAATGCCAGTGCTCCTAGATCTCAGCAACCTTCTATTCCTTCAGTTTGCAAAGGGTTAAAGCTTTTAGCTCCACAACCTAACAATCTCCCACTTGGAGACAAATAGCTGCAACCTGTACCTGTACTTGTACATCATCTAGTTTGTTCCCTTGGCTATGTATCCATCTTCAAAATCACCCTTGAAGACCAACCACCACAAAATCCATGGTGCAAAACTTGTCATCCAAATCACCTGCCACATCCACATCTACAACCATGTAGAAAATCACTTGAACCTGCATAGCATGTGCACCTGCTACTAGTCCCTATAAGAATCCACTGAACTGCCCTCCAATGGTTCTCTCCAGATTGGGCTCCTAACTTGTGACAACTCCCACTGCTTGGGAAAACTCAAGTTTAGTACATACCATGCACTCAACCTCATTATGTGAATCAAGACACCTATTCATAGAACTGTCCAACCATCGGCGTGCTAACCGGTTTCACACAATCATCTTGAAACAAAGTCAACATATGACCTACCATCTCTCTAGAACACACTCATGCCAAAGAATCTTGCTGCTCCCAGATTCTCCATGACAAACACCTAAACTAGCTTTACCTTTAGTTCAGCAATACCTGTATATGTAACCCTGCAACAAGCACATCATATAGAAATAGGATAGTATAGCTAATACTATCCAACCTGGTAAAGAGAAACACAATGATCAAACCTCCATTGCCCTGCAGCTAATACAAGATCAAATACCCTGATCTTCCATCTCACGTATCCATTTCCGCTCTTCTTTATCCTAAACATCCATTCATCTCTCAGTGCTTACTTCCAGCTGGCAACACTACCCAAAACACCTGTTTGGTTCTCCTCCAAGGAATCACATCCTCATTCATGCCTAGCTCCCACTGTTTCCTGGATCTACCTGTTTTGCTTCTTTAACAACTTCCTGGTTCTATGCCATAAGTGAGCAACAAGTAGTGTAAAGAAGGGAAATGATGAATTTAAGAACTTACTTACACCTTCAGTCCTCCATATGGGCGCTTGAGACTCCATGACAGCTTGCTGTCCACCCAAAATTCGTCTCAGTGACCGATGTCAGTCACATCTCAGTCTACAGCTGACCGATGTCGGTTCCCTGTGACTGCCTCCCTACCGACGTCAGTTTCCCTTGGCCGACGCCGGTCTCTCTCTGCCCCGAGTCACCAACGTCGGGCTGCACATAGCCGACGTCGGTCCCTGTCTGGACATCGACGCTGGTTTTCCTGCCGACGTCGATCTCTGTGCTTTTCTTGTGAGACCTAACTTTTTCCTGTGAGCTCCTTTTGGATCAAACCCTTGTCCAAATCACCCTTGCTCTGCTCAGAATTCCTCTGCACCTTGTGTTGAACTCTGTCCATCACTTTCTCCTTGAAAACCAAGGCTTTCTTGTTCTTGTCACTAACATCAGATTCCTCAAGAAACCTCACCTTCTTCTTCTGCATACAAAAACCACGATCCATGCCTTCCAAATCTGAAAGCATACTCTTTGACTCAAGAACCAGCATCTCCTTCTTATCTATGTGACCAAGCCTATTAAGCCACATCTCCAAATCTACAACTAAAGTAGATAACCCAGAAAGAGAATCAGTAAAACAAGTAGATAGATAAAGCGTACCTACTTTCTTACCTCTAGCTACAACAAGTGTACCCTTGGTAACCTTCCAAGATTCCGCTGTGAGAGTTACTGTGCAAGCCTCTTCACCCAAACTTCTAACAGAAATCAGATTTTGCTTCAGAACTGGGACATGCATGACCTCCTTTAACACCCATGTGTCACCTGTCTACAATTTCAGCTTCACTTTGCCTTTGCCAACAATCTGACAAGGCTTACCATCTCCTACACAAATTTCTCCAAAATCTCCCTGGACATACTCATGAAAAAATTCCCTATGTGGGGATGCATGAAAAGAGGCACCAGAATCTAATACCTAAGATTCTACTTTATCCAAAGAACATACTAGAGCATCCTGTGCAACGTAACCCACAACATCTGCTTCTTCTCCATGTCCTTCATGTTGATCTTCACCCGATCTGCAATCTCTCTTTAAGTGCCCTTGCTTTCCACATTTCCAGTAGGTTATTCTGCCATACCTAGACTTGGATCTCTTGCCCATCTTCGACCTTGATCTCCCACACTCTATCTTCTCTCTTGGCCTTCCTCTTCCTTCAACACTCAAAGCATCTCCAGATGATTCACCTGTGCTTTTCCTGCGTATCTCTTCGTTCAAGATCACACTCACAACATCATCCACTTTTAAGACTTTTGAAGGAGACACAGTATTAGAAACTGCCATTACCAAACCTTCCCAACTTTCAGGTAATGAACACAAGATTAAGAGAGCTCTAATTTCATCATCAAATACAATATTGATGGAACTTAACTGGTTTACCAAACCATGGAAATCACTAAGATGGATATGAACAGATCCACCTTCCAACATTTGCAAATTAAATAAACGCTTCATAAGAAATACCTTATTAGAAGCCGAGGGTTTTTCATACAAATTTGCCAAAGATTTCATCAACTCCACCGTTGTCTTACACTGTGATAAGCTAAAAATCATAGATGATTCAAGACTCAATCTAACAGATCCCAGAGCCTTCCGATCAAGAACCTCCCATTCTTCATCTTTCATATCCAAGGGTTTGCTAGCAACCCCACCCAACGGTAAGTACAAATCTTTCTGATACAGATAGTCCTCAATCTGCATCCTCCATAATTGGTAGTTCTTGCCATTAAACTTTTCCATTCGTAGTTGACTGTTTTCTGCCATTGCTCAACTCCCACTCAAATAGAAACCCTGTGAGTAACTTGTAATCAAAACACACTACCCAGATCTACACCAATCTGTTAGTATCCCAACCAAAAGCTCTGATACCACTTGTCAGGTATCAGCTTTTGAACCTACAACCTAGGCTCTGATACCACTTGTTAGTGAAGGTGGAGGTAAATCCAAGAACAAACACACCTGTTCTGATTCCACCTGTTAGGATCTTGCTCCTCAGAAAGAACACAGTATGATTACCAAATATAAGCAATTGAATATGCGTAAATAACCAGAAACATAAGTAACTAGAATTCACCAATAGCACAAAATATGAGAGACAATACACTATCTTATATTAACACTATACAGAAAAGAATACAACAAAGAGCCGCCACACTCTTTCACCTTATAGAGGATCACCACACCTCAAGTGTATAGTAATTCTTCTCACACACACTCTCCTACACAAAAAATGGTCCCAACAACCAACTCACACACAGAATTGGTGTTCACCTCACCAACCAGTCAGTAATAACCCTGCCAGTACACTAAGCACTCTATAGCACTTCAAGCTGATCTCTCATGAACCTGTAACCTGCAATTCAAAGACCAAGCTTACATGTAGATCCCCAATGAGCTTACAACAACCTGTAACTCATAGATCTTACAACTAGAAGGAACTCTTCCTTTCTATCTCATACATTAACAATACATGCCAATGGGTCTATAAATAGATCCCTAACTCAAACACTAACTTAGACTCTTAATTTAGACAATTATCCTCGCAGCCCAAGACTCTAACTGGTCTCAACATGCAAACTCTTCGTTCACTTAACTAACTGTCCGTGAAACGAGCAGTTTTGGAACACACAGGCGACCGACGTCGGTCCCTGCTTGTCTGGTTCTACCGACGTCGGCCGACTTCCTGCTGTCACCGGTGGCCTTCTGCACTGGTCTTTGTCGACGTCGGTCCTGCTGCCGACGCCGGTGCTCCTGGATCTCAGCAACCTTCTGTTCCTTCAGTTTGCAAAGGGTTGAAGCTTTTAGCTCCACAACCTAACACATTTGCCAATATCCTTTACTTCTATTCAAGTGTGTGCCATAGGACATTTTCCAATGTCCTTTGCTTGTACTCTTCTACATGCATGTGGCCATTGTGCCAACTTTGCTTGCTCTATTTGTATGTGTATGTGGCATTTGAACATGCCTTGCATGCTTGCTTTCCGGTTTGAGTGACATGTTCCTATGTCCTTTATTTTCTTGGTCCCTTGGTCACCCTTATATTCTTAATTATTATTTATTTATGTTCTTATTGCTTGATTTATTTCAATTACTTGTAATGCCATGATCCATATCATGCATTTTTATTATTATTTTGGATGCCATGATGGAAATCATGCTCCATCCCTCTTTGATAATAATTAACAATTAATACTTTTAATCCTAGTTCAGTGCATTACACATGTTTTTACATTTTTATATCTATCTAGGTATACCCCTATTTATCAAACAATATCTCAATACAAACCATGATATATCTTGTTGATTATCATTACTATATCATATATATTTCTAACTTAACTCGCTTGCAGGGCTCCTTTTTCTGAGTGAAGTCATTATAACATCTTCATTCCTACCCTTAGAAGAGGGGGCAATAAACAAAGGTTTTTTCACAAAGATTAAAAGCTCCTAATGATCAAAAAATTAGTTTTCAAAACACTCAGAATAGAATCCAAACATTAAACTAGGTAGAACAGACCAAGCAGATAATAGAGAATATAGAATAGTTACTATATTTGGCCTTGGACAATAGTGCCAAATTTGGAATATAGTGGTAGACAGTAGGGTGTCCTATTTTTGGTGCTCATATCTAGATAAAAAAATTAATTTTCATAGAAACAAATAGAAAAGTAGGTTTAGTCACAGGTTTGTCAGCTCAGTACAATCTAGATTCAACATGTTTTTGTACAATTTTTTCTTTGAGAATCCAAATATAGGAGGCATCATGCACAAAATGATGGATCTCACTTCTAGTTTCATAGTAGTTAGTTGATATAAATTCTAGATCATAATCCATTATACAGACACTAGTGATTGAAGGCAATGTGCATGACCCATTGATCTTCCCCTTATTTTTATTTTAGTTTATTTTCTAAGAATTTCTCAGTAGTTGCATGCCTTACTCCATCTGCTGGTGGTTGAAATCCTTTTTAAATTTTGGATTTCATACAAGCTTAACTTATTAAGTACATGAGTTCTTGATTTGGTTTTCACATAAGCCTATTGCACTAATTTTGGAGTGGCTTTTATACAAGCCTAATCTCCATCTTTTGAAATGGCCAAGAGTGGCCTAGTTTTTAGCATACATTCAACTATCCACACTAAAATTGTTAGATCATAGTACATTCATGGGTTTCAGGAGCCATCTCATATGACATCTATCCCATAATGGTATTAATTCATAGCTTCACTTCATGGGGCAATGATGGAGCCAAAGGAATAGCTAGCCTTTATATTCTTGAGCCACCTATTCAAAGGGATTAGACATGGTCCAAACAATGATTGACACATGCATGATTCATTATCTTCACTTAGTAGGTGAAAATGGAGCCAAAGGGCCTACCTTTGAAATCTTGAGCCACTTCTAAGGAATCAAGCATTCATCTCCATTCATGATATTACTTTTGGTACATCACACACCCAACATAATCCAACATCACAATAGGTTTTATATTGGTTTACGTACCTAGTAAGGTGTATTCATTCCTTTCTCTTCCTCTCTCTCTCTCTCTCTTACCTATATTTTGTATGTTCTTATTTTAGATATAGCATATCTATCAAGGATTGATCTACTCTATGTTTTTCATTACAGATTCACACTTCACATTGTGCTCTCTCTACACACATCCAACATCACACAGCTCCATGACCTTCAACTTTATAGGTAAGTTTAGGTACACTTTTTATTTTTCCTTTATCCTAGTATTTTTCTTTGATGCATCACTAGAATAAAGGGGGGGTAATGTAGTCATATAAAATGTAAAATTTGGTAACTTGAGTGTGGCTAATGACATCCAATCCATAGGTCCATTTGGCTTGCTCCCTTGACCCTCTTAGGCATGTTTTCATAGTTTCCCATTCATCTATAGCCTTCCAAATTGAACCCTTGCTGACCCAAGATACTATTTTAATGACAAATCCATCCCCCAAGTCTCCTACTCCTCAGACAATAGTGCCTAAACTTGGACTACAACATTGAGACTCAGGGTGTCCTACTTTTGGTGCTATTATCCAAATGTATTTTGGCTTCTAATAATCATTTTATCCTAGATCCTTATCCTAATTTATATTGGCCTAATGCAAATTCATTTAGCCCATGATCATTAAATCCCCTATAAAAGGCCATTCAAAGTTTATTTAGAAGGTTTGGCACTCAAGCAATTTTCCTTATTCTCTACATACATCCATCCAATAGTATTTAAATTTTATTCAAACATTTACATCAGTACCTAACCATTCCAAGTACAGCTAATTTTACATTTAGTTGCATTTAGATCACATTATTTCACTAATTACTTCAATGGGAGAACTACATATATCTTGATCCCTCCATAGAGTATTGGTATGTAGGAAATGTCAAGATCCCCAACTCATAAAGAGCACAATTGATTACCTTTGTATAAGCAACTAAATGTGGAATTTAACTAGAAGTAACAAGTAACATAGACATTCAGAAATAACATAGAATATGAGAGACAATACCCAATTGTAATAATACTCTTTCCAGAAGGAAATACAAAGAAAGAAGATGCCACAATCTTCTTCATGCTCCTCTAGGGCTCACACACCTCTAGGGCATAAACAATAAATCTCTTCAAGAGTTCTCTCTCTCAATCATGGTCACAACAAACAACTCAAACATAGAGTTGTTGTTCACCTCCAACCAGTCAGTATCACTACTGCCAGTACCATTGACTGAGTACTCAAAGTACTCCAAGTTTGAGTACACCACATACTCCAAGTAAATCCCTATGATCTTACTCTTTATTGTGTTGCTGATCTCCCTGATCCTGCTACCACCTGTAGATAAACTTGGTTTTGCAACAACTTGCAAACCTAGATCTCTCTCTCACACACACACCTACAAATCAATTGATCTTACTTACCATGTAGATTTCCGATAAACTTGCAACAACCTGCAAATCAAACCTGGCCTTGCACACCTATCGACCGAGATCATACACACATGAAGAACCCTTCTGATTCTCCAAACCAGCACCCCTGTGGATCTTCTACCAGATCTTGTAACAACCTATAGATCTACTTGATCATACACACTTGGCACTATGGCACTTGGAGGAGCAACCCTTTCTCTCTTCCCTCTGAAGGAGCTAACCTTGCTCTCTCTAACTAGCACACTTTCCAATATAGCCCATGAGTCTATTATATAGATCTCATGTAAACAACAATTAGACATCTAATTACAATAATTAGATCTGTAGCTCAAGACTAAAATTAGTCTTTACATGCAAACAACCTATTTAACAAACTAACTATTTGTCAACAACCAATTTTGGAATGCACAGGTGATCGACGTTGGTCCCTATCTATTTGGAGGTGACTGACATCAGCTGACTCCTGATCTATGTTGGTTGATCTGTAACTGGATATGATCGACATCAGTTGTGCTATCAACGTTGGTTGCTATAACACTAAGCAACCTCCTCCTATTTGCATCTTGGTGAAGCTTTTAACTCCATAACCTAACAATCTCCCACTTGGAGATAAACAACTACACCTATACCTGTACCTATACATCGTCTAAACTATTTCTTAGTTGTATCCCTCTTTAAGCTCAACCTTGAAGACCAACCACCACAAAACCTGTGATGTACCTCTTATCATCCAAGTAACCTACCACATCCGAATCTACATACTCATGTAAAGAAGTCCCTGACTTTGCGTAGCATGAATCCCTACTGCTGGTCCCTCTCAGATACCTGAGAACCCACTAAACTACCCTCCAGTGCTTCTTTCTCAGATTGGCCACAAACTTGCTAACAACACCCACTACTAGGGCAATATCAGGGAGTACACATGTACTCAACCTCATCATGTGATTGGGGACCATGTTCTATGAACTATCCATCCATAGGTGCGCTTGCCATTTTACATCCTGCACTACCTTCACACAATCATCCTGAGACAACATCAACCTATGATCTTCCCTGTCTCTAAGAAAACTCATGCCAAAGAATTTCACTGCTCCCAAATTCTTCATGACATAACACTAAACTAACTTTACCCTTAGCTCAATAAATCCTTGTATGTATGCACCTGCAACAAGCACATCATCCAAATACAGTAACAAAGTAATGTAGCGACCATTATCCAACTTGGTAAAGAAACACACAATGGTTACAATGACATTGACTAAAGCCGTGCTTTGTCATCCACCTATCTAACTTGTACCACTATCCTGTAGCTTGCTCAAGACCATATGATTTGGCCTTCCATCTCACGTGTCTATCCTCTCTCTTCTTTAACCAAGGAATCCATTCATCTTTCAGTGCTTTTATCTAGCTAGTAACTCTACCAAATCTCTCATTTGGTTCTACATCCAAGGAATCAAATTCCTCATTCATGCCATGCTCCCACTTTTTCTTAAATCCTTCCTACTCTATAGTGAGCAACTAGTATAAAGAAGGGGAATAACTAATTTGAGGCTTACTTACCCTTTCAATCCTCCATATGGGCATTTGAGACTCCTTGATAGCTTGCTGACTACCCAAAATCCATTTCTTAGTTGACCTTGGTCTATACTTGACTGATGTTGAACCAACCTGATCACCGATGTTGGTTTCCTGACTGACATCGGTGTCCACTAGTTGCCAATGTTGGTTCCTTGACCGACGTCGATAGCCACCCTACCTAACACCACTGACTTTGCCTGTCTACACATGACTGATGTCGGTACCTATCTATTCGATGTCGATTCCACCTGATCGATGCTAGTAATTGTGTTTTCTTGTGAGTGATGACTTTTTACCTGTGAGCTCACCTTAGATCAAAACCCTATCCAAACTACCCTGCTCAGATTTATTTAGCCCCCTCAACTGATCTTTGTCCATCATCTCCTCTATGAACACCAAGGCTTTCCAATTCTTAAGTTTGTCAAACACATCTATGTTCTTCTTAAGAATATGCATCTCCTTCTTACTCATGTGACCAAGCCTACAAAGCCACGTCTTCACAACAGAAGAAGAATTAGTAATATAAGTAGATAGATAAAGGATACCTACTTTCTTACCACTTGTTAATTCAAGTGCATCCACTGTGAGAGTTACTGTGCATCTCTCATCACCCAACTTTCCTAAATAAATTAGCCTCATCTTCAAAACTGGGACCTGCATGACATCCTTCAACACCCATGTGTTGGTTGTCTACAATTTCAGCCGCACTTCCCTTTTGCCAAAATGTTGACAAGGCTCACCAGCCCCTAAATAAATCTTTCCAAAGTCTCCATGGACCTTAACATGGAAAAATACTCTATTTAGGGCTGCATGGAAAGAGGCAACAAAATCTATAAACCAAGATTCTACTTTATCCAAGAAACATAAAAGAATAACTAGTGCAATAATCCCTGCAACACATGCTACTTTATTTCCTTCATGTTGATCCTCAACCAACCAAAAATCTTTCTTTACCTACTCTTTCTTTTCATAACACCGTAATTGACCATTCTTGCTTTTGAATTCCTCCATACTTTCTTCTGCCATTGCTATACTCCCACTCAATCAGAAACCCCTAAGAGTGACCTATAATCAACACACTTAACAAGCTTTACCACCTGTTAGTGAACCTAACCTCACTCTGATACCACTTTGTCAGTGGTATCACTACATGAAACTAGCAACCTGAGCTCTGATACCAATTGTCAGGATCCCCAGCTCATAAAGAGCACAATTGATTACCTTTGTATAAGCAACTAAATGTAGAATTTAACTAGAAGTAACAAGTAACATAGAAATTCAGAAATAACATAGAATATGAGAGACAATACCCAATTGTATTAATACTCTTTCTAGAAGGAAATACAAAGAAAGAAGATGCCATAATCATCTTCACACTCCTCTAGGGCTCACACACCTCTAGGGTGTAAACAATAAATATCTTCAAGAGTGCTCTCTCTCAATCACGATCATAATAAACAACTCAAACACAAAGTTGTTGTTCACCTCCAACCAATCAGTATCACTACTGCCAGTACCACTGACCGAGTACTCAAAGTACTCCAAGTCTGAGTACACCACGTACTCCAAGTAGATCCCTATGATCTTGCTCCTTGTTGTGTTGCTAATCTCCCTAATCTTACTGCCACCTGCAGATCAACCTAGTTTTGCAACAACTTGCAAACCTAGATCTCGCACACACACACACCTACAAATCAACTGATCTTGCTTACCATGTAGATCTCCCATGAACTTGCAACAACCTGCAAATCAAACCTGGCCTTGCACACCTACCGACTGAGGTCATACACACATGAAGAACCCTTCTAATTCTCCAAACCAACACCCCTATGGGTCTTCTACTAGATCTTGCAACAACCTATAGATCTACCTAATTATACACACTTGGCACTATGGCACTAGGAGGAGCAACCCTTTCTCTCTTCCCTCTGAAGGAGCTAACCTTGCTCTCTCTAACTAGCACACTTTACAATATAGCCCATGAGTCTATTATATAGATCTCATGCAAACAATAATTAGACATCTAATTATAATAATTAGATCCACAGCTCAAGACTAAAATTAGTCTTTACATGCAAACAACCCATTCAACAAACTAACTATTCATCAACAACTAGTTCTGGAACACACAGGTGACCAACATCAGTCCCTGTCTATCTGGAGGTGACCAATGTCGACTGACTCCTGACTGATGTTGGTTGCTCTGTAACTAGATATGACCAACGTTAGTTGCTGTAACATTGAGTAACCTCCTCCTATTTGCATCTTGGTGAAGCTTTTAACTCCACAACCTAACAGGAAACATGTCCACACATAAGGTGTGAAGTGCATCTAGTGTATCATTTAAACACTAACCCATTTTCCTTATTTTCCAAACTTCCATTTAATTGCATAAAATATACAAGCACATGAAGAATCAACTTTATAAGGAGTTCCATTGATAATGAGGAACTAAAATTTGGTACATAGGCTCACATAAATAATGTAAACAAAACCCCAAAAAGTTAGATCTATATGAGAAATTTGGACAACAATGGAAAGAACAAGCCTATAACATCAAACACATACCATCTTATTTTTAGTGGTCCTATCCAATCACAAAACAAAGTCTATATCTTAGTTTGTGATCGTGTCCCAGTCTTGTTCTTCCAGTATCAAACTCTATCTTAGTTGTAATATCCCATAATAAGCTAAGTCATATTTTCTCTCACTTATTACTATTTTTGGAAAAGGCAAAAATATAATTTGTTTACACAAATTAGTGGCTTAATTATTACATATTATTTACTAATTTATTAATCTCAAACCCATTTATTATTTAGGAATTAAACATCTAATTTCCAAAAAATAATAAATCAATTGACCTATTGGAGAATATTTTATTCATCCTTATGTATAGGTTTCCTACCCTTTAAAATTCATTTAAAACACATAAAAAGGGTTAGACACCACCTTATTATCCTAAAAATTTTGAGTCTAGTGACACTTAACATATATGGTTTAATTTGGTGAGCCACATTTAGTGGCTCCATCCTTTAATTATTATATAAGAGTAATATTTGAGAGACGGAGCATACAATCTTTCCAACTCAAGGGCTTTCATAAATTTTCAAATTGAGACTTGATCACTATTAATTCATGATAGGTTTAACATTTCTTCAAATTCCTAAAAAATGAGGCACACACTTCTCTATTTTTAATTTATAGGGAAATTATATTACATAAACTTTTCAAGCATATTCTTTCCTTTCTCTCTTTTCTAATTTCAAATGTCAAGTTTTAGAGTTTTAGATTTTCGAATATGGACAGTAACTAGTTCCAGTGGCATTATTTTAGGTTTTTCATTAAGGCATATTTAAAAATTAGTATTCACATAAAAAGACAAGGTTTATATAAAACATAGGTTTGCATCTCTTTTAAACTAGTAATATCACTTCATTTCATCACTTAGGGGAATGTAGAGACTCAATTTTAATCATTAAGTGTTTGATAATGTTTAATCTTAACATCCTTACACTTACTTGGTTTTTCGCCATTATATTAACTTGAAATATATATGACATCATTCATGCTCCATTAACAACCTTGAAATTTATGTAAACATAATTTAGACATTGTTATTTTATTTATAGGTTCATTTCATCTAGATCCCAATAATCTCTATCCTTCTCAAACATGACTATACTAAGAAGACAAAGATACACTATGTAAGCAAGGGTGAATTGAGGCCTTGACGCCTACACTCTGATGATTTAAAAAAAAAAATTGAGATGTTTCCTATTACCCCTCCCATGTTTTTTTAAATCTCAATTAATGGAAATATTATATAAATTCCTCTATATAATCACAACCATGCCTCTCCAAATATATCTAGTAATCACTTGGAAATTCTACTACACATTGAACAAAAGAGAATAATTATTTTCAAATTCTAATTACAATTTATTTTAATAGTCATAAGATGTCTACATTAATTTTAATATAGGTTAAGGTCACTCATATCTATCTATTTTCATTCAAATAAAAAAATCAAGATTCACACACTCATTCTATGAAGGAGAACTACATTAGTCTAACATTCTTTTGGGATATGTAGACAACACTCAAATAACATGCGGTTTTCTAAATATATAATAACTATTAACCTAACCCTATTTTACCCTTTGTATCTATATTATTACTGGTTTTCTATGTATGAGCTAGGGTTTTGATTTTTTAGGTCTTCTATGCAATAAATTGGGACATGTAGTCAATTACAAAGTCATCATAGACAACTAAAATTGATCACATAGATATAACAATTGCATATTTAGATAGGATAGTTGAAATCAACAAACAAGGCCATATTTTGGTAATGTCTTCCTAGCGTGACCTTCTTTTAGTGTTCACATATATTTTTGATCATTTTTCATCAAGAGTTAGTCTACACATTCAACATTAAATCAGATCTAAGATATGTTTGCATATTTGTTTATAAATTTACTATTTATATATCATCTCATTTTTTTTAATTACTATATTATACATTTAGGTTATGTATATTTGTAACCTAATTTAGTTTGAAAAGTTTATTGTTTATAACATTTAATTTTTAAATAAAAAATAAACATATAAATACTTACTAGTCTTGTATACACATAAGAGGATTTGATTGATAAAAAAATAGTGAAAGGATGTGATTTAAAAATTCAAAAACCTTTGTGGAGAATTGTATATCACTTATAGGAAGAATAAAAATAGTTAATAATTTGTTCTTAGTTTTACCTAATACAAGGGAATTAAACATGTTATTAGGGTGACCATGGATACAAAAGATTCATGTGGTACCATATTCAGTACACATATGTGTGAAGTAAATATATAATGATAAAGTGGTTATAGATCTAGGTATACCATATGTGTATCCTATTTACAGAGGGACATTTCATCATAAAGCTACACCACATCCTATCTTATAATTCATATAGGCTCATTCTACATATACTATTCAAATAAAATTAATTGATATTCCTAGGATACCAATACTTCAACATCCATTATGTAATAGGTATATTTATATTAAATAAGCATTACCTACTCCATCTCATCCTAAACTAGTTATACATACTATTCCATGAGTATGATATTGAATATAAGTAATCCTCATACTATAGAGTATATTACATAGGATGTTATTGTTACTATAGTTACATAACTCACAATAACATATAGTCTATATCACAAAATGATATTAATTATTAGATTCTTATATATATGAACATGTTACTACTTTCCCATGATAGTTAATATTCACCACAATTGACAAATGAACTGCATGTAAGCATATCATTGATGGTATCATTGGTTAACATGAACATAACTCAAATATTGAAAATATATAAAAAAAAAATGCAATGTATAAAAAATAACAATATGCAACAAATTAAAAAACCAATACCTACTCATGATATGTGTTTCAATTTTACATAATTCATCTATATTATTTATCATATACATTGTATATTACATATCCATTTTTATATGCAGGTGTTTCATGGTATACATGAGTGGGATGAAAGACATACATATTATACATGACATGGACAATCAAATATAAGATATTTCTAACCCCAAGGATAAATGTCTTAAATTTTAAGCATGCATACACTTAGGGTGTCTTGGTACATATACATAGGTTACATATTTCTATGACTATTTCATTGATCATATGAATTTTATTACACTAATTACACATGACTTGTTATTACTTATACTATTTAGAGTGTTACATTCTATAGATAGTATAATTTACTATTTTTTAAGATGACATGGATTGATTTTTTAAACTAGCATTGATTTTTATATTCATGTTTAATACTATTACATATTACATGGTGTGATGATTTATTATGTATCATATTGTGTGAATCTTAATCTAAGTGACATTGATTATTCTATGGGTGATTCTCACTCTGCATGACATTGGGTGTTCATAAAGTGAATATTTATATGTGTATATTTATATATGTAACTCCCACTTTATGTGACATTGAGAGTTCACTATTTTAATCTTTATTTGTGTAACACCTTATCTATGTAACTCTTATTATGTGCAAAATTGTGTGATATCATGCATGTTCATATGAATTATTTTGTGTGTGTCATGGTTATGCCATTATTTGTGGATACAACTACGATTTTTTGTTGAGATTGTGATGTTATGATTCATATCACACAATTTTATACTTGTGTGTGATGCCATTATACATATAATGTATTGCATTTATGGTTATTACTTAGTGATTCTATGACCATTATGAGAATGACTATTAATGTGTATGTCAAAGTCATATATAATTCACATGACACTTGTATGCCTTATGATACATGTTTCATATTTGCTCTAACAATAAATATTTTTATGATGAGATAATATAATCATATTAGCATATGATTACATATTTTTATATATAACAAGAGGTGTATAACTCATTTATTTTTATATGAGTGATTTTAAAACTATGTCCCTCACCTCAAAATGGGTGCATATATGGTGGTATTGTCTTATAAACGTAGTCCTTCATAGATAGATAATTCATATATTTGAATATATTCATTTTAATTCAAACATAATGATTTATATGGTAACAAATTTATACAAATTGATTTATATTGACACATGATGATGTAGATACATACACATTTATTCAAAATGATATACATTGACATAAGTGATATGACTCATATTTCATAGGTTTTTATATTGGGGGAATATATGAGAAATTGTATAGGATTATGAGTGAGAGTTGACAAATATTATGAAATTATGACATAAGTTATATGAATGGTATTTAATAGGTTATAAAATTGAGTGATATATTATTCATTCCACACTCATATTTACTTTTATATATTAAGGAATACTCGATCATATTCAGGTTGACATAGATTAAATATAAAATTAAAATACAAAATTTGATTCAAATTCCTTAAATTTAATCATATTTAAATTGTAACTCATTTGGTTTCCATTATCAAAAAAATTATAAAGAGTAGTATGGTTAAGGTTCGATACTGTTTGACCTTGTAATGACTTATCCATCTACATGAGGGTAGGGGAATATTCTTCACAATCCATGGTTTCAAAATTGGCATTTCATTGGGGAATAATGACTCCATTCTTAAATAACTTTAGCAGACAACTAAGTTCACATACCTATATGTGTATTCATTCCTTTGTTTTTCAATTTCATTTTTTTCAATAATATACACCACTTCATATTTTTTTATTAAAGTTGATAGTGATTTATGCATGTTTTATTTCAGGTTTTATATGTAGAAAATTAAATACTTAGGCAATACCTAAAGACACCAATGATGGTTACACTCATTTACCAAATTTATTAATTTTCCTTTTAATCCATAATTTTTAATGTTATATTGAAATAGAGACATTTTTAGACACAAATTTTATATTAGACACTTGAAAATGTCAGATATGACCAATCCTTAACATACATGACTTGTGCATAATTGCATATTACTCACATTATCTCCTAGACATTTAAATATATATGTGCCAAACCTTCCAAATTATCCATAATTCACATATAAAATCTCCCTAATATATGCCTAAATGATACATTACTTTAGGGTAAATTTTAGTGTCCCATATACAAATAAACTTGGGGTTTTTGGTGAATTTTTGAGTACATGTTTTGAAAGTCTAGAAAAAGTTAAGGGATGATGTTTAGGTGAGTAGTTAAATTAATAGGAAAAATGTCATAGGGTGTAGAAGGTATGTTGACATACAACTGTATCAAAACCCCATAGGTGGATGATAATATTTTTTGGTGGATGATAGGCCTTTACTATCAAATAATAAATATGATGTCACATGACAACCATGATGTCCCATGAAGACCATGTTGTTTCTTGATATAATTACCATCATTAAACAAAATTTTCATTACTCGATAGAAATTGTCAATTGATAAAATTATCATCACATAACATCATTATTATCAGTCATCACCATTGATGTTGATGGATAGCATAACTATCGATCAACAACATAGTTTTCACTTAGTACTATATACATCATGTGATAAGATTACTATTGTTGGACTCAAATTATATCATGCAAAATATTCTTGGTGGTCAACATAGGTTGTGATAGGTGACAATGTTGTAGGCAGGAAACAACTATGCTAATGAGCAATAGGTGCACCTCTAGATGGTAGCTATGCCAATATGCTTCAAAAATTCAATCCTTGATTGATTATGTATTACATATAATGGAAAATAAACTCATATTGAATTTCAAAAAAGTGGTGAACAATATTTATAGATATGAAATTTAATTTAAATAGTAGGTGAGCCAACTTGGAAAATCAACTTACACCTAGATAATTTAGGTGAATCCACATTATTCACCACTCCCTAAAATAGCCAAGTTCCAATTTTAAAAACCAAAATATTCATTAATTAATGAAAATTTTCCTCTAAAATTTACCCAGCATTACTCTAAAGAAACTTATGCCACTCTATAGATCACTATATTCTCCTTGTTGGACAAGGTTATAAATAATCATAAAATAGCAGTTACTAGTATTATATACCTTTGATAGATCCATCCAAGTCTATACTTAGTGTTTTTTTTTCAAAGTTAAACCTTTCATTTGGTTCAACACACAAGTTTTTCATATGGTTTTTAAGGTAAATTACCTAAAAATTCAACTATTTATAAACATTGAGCTTAATTATATTTATATTGAGCACTTATTTAACAAGAATCCATATTTACACTAGAACATTCAAGAATATATGTACATATACTTGAGGATTTGTCCCAAAACATCCAAATATGAAAAATCCTCAAAGGAATAGTCACTAAGCCAAGTTCAATACTATTGTCAGGTAAAAATCATATCTTTTCAAGTGTCAAAATACACACAAGTTGCACAACATACTATTGGATCACTATTGATCACACACATAATTACATGGGAGAACTATGTATAGTTTTAATTTTCTCTAGTGTATTGAAATATAAAAAACACTCACTGATCAACATGGGGTGTTTGGGGTTGTCCAACCCATATTGTCTAACACTTTTAACATGTAAAGAAAGTGTTAAAATTTGAGTTATAGTTTTAAGAGGAAGGAAGAATAATTTTAATATACACACAGGACTAAGCCTTTAAAATTACACATAATATGTTTCTACATATAGGCACAATGATATGTGATGAAATAGTTAGACACTTTTCATAAGGATAGATATAATAGAGATTAGATGCATTCTATTATCATATGAATCTAGGCATGATCATATTTTGTGAAGGTAGGTTATAATAGTCGCTTTCCTAATTTGAGTGACCATAGATTCATTTCAAGATATTTCTAACGACT
The DNA here is from genome assembly GCA_037957365.1 of Torreya grandis. Lineage (NCBI taxonomy): Eukaryota > Viridiplantae > Streptophyta > Pinopsida > Cupressales > Taxaceae > Torreya > Torreya grandis. Next base: position 1,195,179 of record JARHVA010005209.1, read on the forward strand.
TCACACTATCCTATACTATAAAATAACTAAAAAAAGATAAATACCCTATCTTTTTGGTCATTTATATAAATATTATGTGTAATAAATCAATCATAATTTGAATTTGTAATTTATACATATTTAATACAATATGAGTTATGTAATTGTTTTATCTTTTTTAGAACATTAAGTCAAAAATAAGTTAAAACACCTACAATAAATTCCACTTGTGATAGATTAAATTTCCTTAATTATATTCTATTATTTATTATTCATCGTTCTAATTAAAAATTCATAAACTCAATGATAAACTCTATATTATTAATCCCATTAGTTAATAATGGTTCTTGATCTTGAGAAATATTCATCCCAACCCCAAGATGGACTCCTTGTAGCTTTAGTGTTGGAATTTTCTCCTCTTTCTTCATTCCATATTTTTTTTATTAAGAATGGAGGACACAAAATGAATTCACATTTTATGATTCTTATTATCAAGTTTAATGTATTGGATTAAAATATCATGGTACTATAGTAAAACCTCTATGCCATAAGGGTATTTTTTTGAGAAAAAATTGGAATTGAAATATTCATATGACGATCAGTTTTACATTAACAATTAATTTTAGTCTATAGAATATTTTATTTCCATATATTTTAGTTCCTATGATGAAACATTTAGATTTTCTCCATTTGGGGCATTTTTCATCATTGTTTGTTTATTTATTTTTGCATATACTTCATATTTTAGCAAATTCCTTTTTATCTCAATTCTTACTAAAAACTATGGGCTAGTTCTAAGTATTGTGTCAGTAGGGAGGAAATCATAACCTAGTCAGATTGGTTAACTTTATTTTATTAAATAAATTCACATAGGTTAGAGTAATTTATTTAATGTTTGGTATAAATTCACATGGGATAGTGTATTCTTTAATTTAGTATTTACCTCTTTGTGCATCTCTCTATTCTTTGAATATTCCTTCCTCTAGAATATTTTATTTATGTATATTTTTTATCTTTATATATAAATATGAGTGTAAAATGATTTAAAATTAAAAATATCATCTCTATTCTTGTTGTAGTTATCTTCCTTATTTCATATCATTGACATGGTGCATCATTATACCCCTTCATTTTTTACACGCTAAGTATGATTTTTTTCACAAGCCTATGTAAATTATTATATGCTCTCCCTTCAAATACATATTATTTCATAATATTTTTCTTTAATTTACATGGATTCAAACTTGATAACTACATAAATGTGTTTTGATATATATATATATTCTAAACTATTAGGGGTAGTTAAATATCAAAATCTCATCAAACCTAGTTTTGGAATAAAAATTTAAGATGTATAGTTTTGTACCATTAAATTTTAACAAACATATACAATATATATTCCTCCATTCCACTAAATATGTTAAACTATTTTCCACAATTTTTCTAATATTAAATTTTACCACCATGTCTCTCAAGTCTAAATTTTTACTTTTCACCTAAGCCATGATATTTCATTACTACTTGTGTAAAATATATTTTCACAAAACTTATAATTTTTTTTATCAAATAAACACATTTATAAATCAAAATCAATAGTATAAATATGGAAATAATATTATGATCTCAAAAGAATTAAAAAAAAATTATTGAAGAGAGTATTAGAATAATGAGCAAGTGTTATCATAACATGTATAATTTGTGAAATTTTACTATTATTTTATAAATAATTATGAATAAAAAATGTTATCAAATTTAGTAGAGTATTAAAAAAAATCTTGAATCATTAATATTGAAATTAAATTAAGTATATGAATGAAAGAATGAATACAATTTTATTGAAATTATCAAAATGAATATTTTAAAAAAGTGAATACTTCAAAAACTTAAAAATATATATCAAATTTCAAATGATTAGAAAAAATACATAATTCATAATTTTAAATATTTAGTAAATTAAGATTTTTTTAAATCAAGGACTTAAATGAATTTAGGAGTTAAATAAATTGTATATACTGAATTAAAAATATCATAAAATTAATTAAACTAATAAATTATGATGTTAATTTTATTAATATCATGTGCACACATTCATAAACATGCATGCTCACATGCACACACACAAACACATATAAATACACAAACAATTTAAAATGCATTGCATAATGTACTAAGCTATACTGGATCATCTTCTTCTAATAATTCATTTATATAGACTATTAAGTTTAATATTCATAAAGGTTACATAGAGGAAAATATTTTCCCAAATGGTTTATTATGTATAAATCCATTAAATTTTTTAGATTGCCTACATTATTAACTTATAAACCTTGATTTTTATGTTTAGATTTATATAATGCATTGATATATATCAATAAGGTCAAGTGGGAACCTCTCTTTGAAATTAAGGGTAATTAGGAATATTATTAGGACAAACTAATTTAGAGAAATATGTTTAATCCTAGACATGTTATTGCATACACATATATCCTCTAAATATATGGTGGTGGTGTAATTTAAAATTAGACCATGTTTTTGGTATGAATGCACATTTATACTATTAGACCAAAACTTTTTGAATAATTAACAATGTGTTTGTGTGATTTATTCTTGGAAAGAAGTCATGTTTTTACTTCTTTTTTATTCACTTAAACTTGCTTAAAAATCATAGATAACCATAAGAAATAGCACACTTCAAAACTTTGAAAAATAATATGCCTTACTTGCATATATAAAATTTAATTATTTTAGACTTTAATGAAGGACCACTTCCATTCATCTCAAACTCATTGTAGGCCTGATTAATAATATGTAAGGTGACAAATGTAGCTTTTACCAGCTTCTATGAATTCATTTATTGTAGTGTTTATTAAAAATAATACACAAGTAGTTTTTCAATGTATATTTATAAAATTAAATCAATTTTTAAAAATATATAATCCTTAAAATATATCAAAAAAATAAATCATATAAAGAAAATATTAAAGGGGAGCTCTTAATTTGAAAAAAAAAATGATTGCCTTCAATTGAGAGGTCCCATAATTTAGTGGGGTCACATGTTTGCTTCCTTTAATGAATGGGGTGCTAGTGTAATCGTATTAGAATAATAAAAATGGAATAAAAAATTATTTATATAAATGTTGATACTAATTTTATTTGAACTAAAATCTTATTAGAATATACAAGGATTTGATTAAGTGCAATGGAATTTATTTTGAGTAGGAAATAATATTATAAAAATAATTATAAATAAAACAAAGATGAGATATATATTTACAAAGAATAATAAACTAAAAGTATCATAATTTCAAATAAATATTTAAAAAGAGAGCATGATTATGTATCTAGTTCTTAGCAATAAGTATAACTTCACTAACTTTGAATTAGTTAAGTGATGGTTTTTAATCAATGAATATTAGTGAAACATATATTAATGGTGACAAAGATATGTTATCTACATTGAAACTAAATATAAATTAATATGTTTTTATATTTCAATCTCTATATTATGAATATGGATGGTTCTTGGAATTGTTGGATTTCCTTAGTTATAAAATTATGAAATGCTTAATATTGATGTGTAATCTAAATCAACGAAGCTTTGGTTCAAGAAAAAAAAGTATAATGTATTACAAAATATGAGTAACCATTCATTCCATAAAATAATATCAATTAAAAACTTATGGATGGAGGGAAGGCTACATTCAATGTAGAGAACATTTAATTTTTTATATTATAGTTATGGATGGTATACATATTGTTATTGGATTTCCTTTGTTATAAAATTTTGAAAATGTTAATTTTAATATGAAAAAATAAAATAATTTTGTAGAGTATAATATAATATGAGGATAAATCAATTCAATAAATACATTAGTATGTATAATCTGAAAAAAATACCCAATAAAGATCATAAGGAATAATTTAGAGATGAGCATGAGCACTAGGTTACAAGTGAGGAAGCATAAAACCTTCACCAACTCAAGAGAAAAAAAAAACATATGAAAGATGAGGTTGAGAAATTAAAAAAATGATTTAAGGAACAAATCTACAAATATTAAGGGATATCAACATTCATAATAGAATGAGTGGTATCAATAGTTAAACCATTGTGTGGACTATCAAAATAAAAATACATATGGGTATGTTGAGAATCAAACAAAAAATTGTGTGAATAATAATAACATTAATGAAGAATAAAAATATGGGGATAAACAACATAAAATGATCAATTTTCAAAAAAATATACAAGGAATTAAAATATCAATAACTATGGATCATGAAACGTTTGAATATCATTACCTTTGATAATCTCATAAATGTTTATGGATGGTTATACATTGCATCAATTTTATATAATTTAAAAAAATATATATTACGTAGATGAAATTCACATATTTTTAAGGTGAAGCATGATGGGGGCCATGACATATTATGTATCTATTCCCATGATATTATTATGTATATTATGGATATGGAGTGATGTATAAATGTCATGTTGATGTGTAACTAAGTAAATTTCAATATAGTATATTTTAATTTGGTTACACACACACTCACACACATCACAAATTATTGTGTCCAAATACAACCCATTTTCAGAATTTAAATAAGAACCCATTATTGTTAAGAAATATTTATTAACCAACCATAGGAATCCTAATTCTAATTTAATGTGTAGAAGCCTAATGTCATTTTCAAAGTCTAATTTTATTTCAAAGTTACAAAAAGGATAAAATCAAATCTTAGATGTAATTCATGAATTACAAACACACAAACACACTTTTTTAGAATTTAACTAGGGACCCATTATTGTTAAGAAATATTTAGTCATGGTTTGCACCAAACTCAAGAATATCAATACTAATTTAATGTGCACCAGAATAAGGTCATTTTCAAAGTCTTATTTTATTTTGAATTTATAAAAGGGATAAAATCAAAGCTTGGACATCATTCATGAATTATAAACAACCTTTGATTCTTATTTTCTATTTTAAAATGTGTATTCAATATTAAATTTTGATTTAATTGATTAATGTGATTATTGAAAACATGTTAGCATAGTTAATATTTTATGTGCAACATCCAGTTCTTGAGGTTCAAATTTTCATCAAGTTCCCTAGATCGTGACATTTATCTACATCCTATGTACTCAAGATTGACTAAAGTCTTCATGAAATTTCTAAGTTACCCTAATCATATAGATTTTCAAGCACCATCCATGTGGAATCATCTCAATCATTCATAACTTGTTACATCAAAACCATATTATATGTTTACCAAGTAACCAATTCATTGTAAGCTATCCACATGTCAATATCTTGTTCATTTAAGACATATCTAGTCTTAATGAAAGTTATAAATATTCTGAGTCCCAAAACCCTAAGATTACACAACATGGAAACATATCAGTCTCTTGGAGTCTATGGGAGGAAAATTCAATCCAAGTGGCAAAATAACATTGACGTAAGATATGGAATATCAAAGTAGGTCCAATATATTCAATACTCCTAAGTATCCAAGAAATTAGATCACACCAAGTGGCATAATATTGTTCACTCATGAATTATCAATTAAAAATACACTATAAATTTTCTAAGTCTCTATATTAATAAGAATCATTTACATGTCATCATCTCATAAATCATGGGTCTAAAAAGATAAAGTATAAAAAACCTTTGATTATTATTTTCTATTTTCAAATGTGTATTCAATATTAGATTTTGATTTAATTGTCTAACATGACTATTGAAAACATGTTAGCATAGTTAATATTTTATGTGCAATATCCAATTCTTGAGGTTCAAATTTTCATCAAGTTCCCTAGATCGTGACATCTATATACATCCTATGTACTCAAGATTGACTAAAGTCATCATTAAATTTCCAAGTTCCCCTAATCATCTAGATTTTTAAGCACCATCCATGTGGAATCATCTCATTCATTCATAACTTATTGCATCAAAACCATATTATATGTTTTTAAAGTAACCAATTTATTTTAAGATATCCACATGTCAATATCTTGTTCATTTAAGACATAGCTAGTCTTAAAAATAGTTAGAAATCTTCTGAGTCCCAAAACCCTAAGATTACACCACATGGAAACATATTAGTCACTTGGAGTCTATGGGAGGAAATTTCAGTCCAAGTGGAAAAATATCATTGACCTAAGATGTGGAATATAAAATTAGGTCCAATATATTCAATACTCCCAAGTATCAAAGAAACTAGATCACAACAAGTGGCATACTCTTGTTCACTCATGACTTATCAATTAAAAATACATTATAAAATTTTTAAGTCTCTATATTAATAAGAATTATCCACATGTCATCATCTCATAAATCATGGGTCTAAAAAGATAAAGTATAACGACAAAATTTCTAAGTATCCGAGTTAACAATAAATACCCATGTGGTGTGATCTCATCGACTTAAAGCTCATCATTCAAAGGTACATAGTTGGAGTGTGGATTTATCCAAATTCATAAGAGTCATACATGTGCCATTATATTATAATCTTATAACTCATTAATAATAAGATATAAAATTAAATATAATAATTTCCCTAATGTCCTAAGATTACTCCATGTGAAACCATCTTGTGCACATGAAGAGTTACACAATTTATATTCCAGAAGATCCTTGAGTCCTTTAAATCATGGTGGTTTGAAAAATATCATTAATTCATATCCCATTGAACATACCAAGAAAAATTATAAATTTAAAGACCTTAGATGAGTGAGATCAAAATAAGTGTCACAATCTCATAGATCAATAAAAAGTATACAATTACAAGAGTTGATATCTAGGAAAAGTCTAAATAAATGGGGAATGGATACCTATATTAAGGTGATGGATGAGTACTTAGAGTTAATAAAAATTCACCATGTGGTATAAAATACACCTTCCAAAGCACACTTATAAATTTCAAATAAAAATAGGAAGCATAGCTTAAATCTATTATTGAATTAACTTCACATGAAATGGGTATTCAAGTCTCAAGATTTAAGTGATACATGAAAAATATTGAGAGCATAAAATCACTTTCCAATGAATCAATGAGTAATGAAATGTGAATTTGAGACACCAAGCCATCAAGAGTCCTAATTTTTTTATTATATAATTTTTGAATCAATCTAGATAGATTACTCAAAACTTTATAGTACAATAATGGCCTCATCATCATGAGTAGATAAATAGCCTCCCTCTTAGTATTCTATTATAGGAACAACTACTTATTTAGACATATTTTTTGATAGAGGGTTATTATTATTTCCTTGTCACTCTATGATCTAGTATGAGATCAATGGAATTGATCCATATTCCACTTAGGATTAATTAGATGAGGATAAGAAAATATACATAGATGATTTGATAATTATTAAAATATGGTATTACATAACACAATAGTGAAATCTATGGTAATGGCATGCATTGACTTACTTCATCATTTATTTCATAATGGCATCAATACTTGAGACTATTTTCACTTTAGAATTTATATGAATGTGAATGCTTATATATAGAAGGATGATTTTGAGAAATATTTATGCATACTAGTACCTGAAATGACTTATATCTAGGTCACAACCAATGCATGGCTAGACCATAACATAGCTGAAGGAAAGATAAAATAGTAGTTGGTGAAAGGTAAACAATTAGATATTCAAAGAGTTTTCTCTTTGGTGCCCATAATCAAATTTAAGGATATATATTAGGATAAAAATGGCCTTATTTAGAAAGTTTCATGGGTTTGATAGCATAAATTACATACACAAAATATAGGTACCCTTTCTAGACATAAAAATGACTTCTGATAAAATCATGGGATTTGGGGAGGTAATCAATGTCCAGCTCAGGGCATAAATGCTCAAGGTTGATGAAAGGCCATCTGGTCACAATTTTTAGAATATGTCATATGTAGTAAATGTAATAATTGGGATGGTTCACACAACCTACATAAAACCATGTAATCCATCTATGGAAAATGTAAACAATAGGGTCTATGATGAGTTTTCCTTACTCCATGTCTACAAGTTTAGGAAATAAATAAGAAGATTGTAGAGGAAATATAACCACTAGTGTATCAATATATTTATATGTGTTTAATAGCTATGATTTACTAAAATATAATACACAACATTAATAATATGGGAGACTATTGTTACAATCCTAACTACACTTTAATCATGATAGAGGGAATTAGGGCTCCACTGAATTTACATTGTTTTGTCCTTGACAAAGAATCAAAGGAAGAGATAGAATTTTAGATATATAAAAATGTGTACAAGGATTTATGTGCCAATAACTAAGGTTAATATCATAAGACTCCTCTAATCATTGGCCAAATGTAATATTACTAAGGATGCACCTCAATTCAATTAGGAAGATTATAACTCACTATGGGTTTAATCAAACATAATTCTAGGATTGAATACCTCAATGACCTTAGGAAGAACAAAGTCCATAGTCCTTGTGGGCATAGGAGTTATAAGAATGATCCAATATTTATAAAATTTGCATATAATTATGATGTTTATACTCAAATGAATAATCATATAATGCATATGGTGGTAGACCAGGTAATTCGATATGATCCATTGATCATAAGATAATAGTAAAATAAGATAGTGGATGAGGAAAATAGAGTTACAATCCATCAATGTCCCCATCCACATGTTTAATTATCACTAGATCATGGTCATCCTACCTTTCCATAATAATAATAAGGTAGTCCCTCAAAGGAATGTTCCCTTCAAAAGGAGGTAGATCCTCAGATTAGAAGGAACAATCTTAAGGGAATTCCAACCCCTTAGCTAATAACTACAGTGTAGTTTCATGTATAAACTATAAGGCCTTCACCTCCTATAAGTGGAAAATTAACATAATTATCTTTAAAACCCTTACCCCTTTAACCATGGTTCAATAAGTGAGTCTTCTTGCATTATTATAGAGATATTTTGTTATTATCCCTCCTATAGTTTCAACCTTGGTACCTATTACGCTTGGATTTAAAATCTTGAGAAGATGCTTAGCTCTCCTCAGCCAAGCAGTAAAATGGAATCATCTCTTTTTATATGGGTGAAAATTATATTGAGATTAATATCTATATTAGGGGCTAGGTCCCCTTGATGCACCTTTTAAGCTCTTCTAAACTACACATTATGTATGAAAAGGGAGAAAGAAAATAACTAAGAAAACAAGTGGTGATGCACCAATATTTGATACCCTCTCACTTGATTGAAATCACTACTTAAAGACTAACAAAGTTTATTCACACAAAATTCACAAATTTTGTGCATTATCACATTAGTGTTTCACATGTTACATTCAAGAAGGTATTTGACATTCAGGAGAGTAATAGATAATTCTAAGAAAGAATATAGTCTTAAACCACTTCTAAAATGTCTATGCACTTATGAAAGAATACTAACAAGGACATGTAACAATAATATTTTTGCACATTTGGTAGGAAATTGAGGACAAAAGGTTAGGAACGATAACTTACACTAAACAAGAACAACATGATTTAGACCAATACACAACAATACATCATGTGAGTGGCAAATAACTTGTATTATTTCTTTAAGAGTTTTGCAAGTACAAATTTGACTAGAGTTTCACTATAACTAGTAGAGGCTAAAAATGAGCCAAGATAATGAATATATATAGCCTTTGAGAGAGAGGTTGAGCCAAGGGAGTTTAAGGGTTAGTTGTACATGTGTCACCCTGAGAAAAGAAATACTTACATTACATTCTGTAAGATGCTTTTCCCATAGTTACATCAATAGAATCAAGATATTCTAAACTACATTTTTCTATAGATGAGTCCATCCATTGAAAATTTGTTTTGATGTTAGTTACTCTTTGTTGGATTGTTAGTCTATGAAACACTGTAACAACTTAAACTATTGACTTGCCTATTTTTCATTGTTGTGCGCCAGATGTTTAGAATTCTACCATGTGTCACTTCCACAATCATCTTTAGGTTCCCACACTTTTGTTTTTTAACTCCAATAGTTATTATTTGTAGATTAAAATTGACATTATGTAGGTCATCACCTTTTAGGTATTTCTTCAAAATTCTTATCTTTAGAATTTTGTTAGACAATTTATCTAAAATAATTCTTTTAGGTTCTTCTTCCTTTTTACAAGGAACAATTCTCATTTCCTTTGGACAAATTGTCTGAAGGAATTCCTTTGGATTTTTTGCAAAGTGTCCTCTAAAAAAATAAAAGTGCCCTCCAGCTTGTTGAAAATGTACCTTTAAAAAAATGTAAGTGACCCTTCAAACTTCCTAAAAAGGTCCACTTTCTTGCAGAAACAATCTTTCAAACTATTTTGGAGATGAACCTTTCAGCTTTTCTGTCTCTTTCTCTTTGACCTTCCTATGGATACCCTTTGGAAAAGTGGTCACATACCCTTTGGAATGTTGAAAATGATCCTTTTAAAATGTAAGTGGACCTTTCATAACTTTGAAATAAACCTTCAAGAATTTTGAAATGGTCCACCTTTTCACCAAAATAATCCTTCAAACTTTTTAAAAAGGTCCCTTTGAGAAAATTGAAATACCCTTTAGACTTTTTGTGAAGTACCCTTTAGAAAGGTGAGTGTTATTTTAGAAAAAATGAAAGTGACCTTTTTGAATAACTGAAAATGTCCTTTAGCTTGAAAAAATACTTCAAAAAATTTGTCACATACGCTTCAAGAAAATTGTAAGTGTCCACTTTCCAAAGAAAATTCCCTTCAAGAAAGTTTCAAATGTACCCTTTGGAAAAAATGAAAGTACCCTTTAGAGAATTTTCAAAGTGCCATTCAATTTTTTTTGAAAATGACCCTTCTGAAAGGAAAAAATACCCTTCAAGAACTTTGAACCGAGCTAAAGTGCCCTTCAAAAAAATGTAAGTATCCTTTAGCTTGAAAAAAAATCCTTTCGAAAAGTTACAACATACCCTTTGGAAAAGTTGTCTCAAAATTTTTTATCAAATGAATTCCACCGAATGAAATACCAAAATAAATACACTTAAGGGGAAAAAGCCTCAAAGAAAAAGTACAAAACAATTTAGTAAAGGCTTAGAACAAAAAACTAAAAGAATTCATTTCAAAGGACTTAACCAAAAGATTGAAAAATAAAGCTTTCAAAAGGAAAAAACTTTGGGGTTTTTTATATCTAAAATACTTCACCTTTGTATAAGAACACCTCTTCTAAATGAAAGCTGCATACTAGACTTGGGCAAAGGTATAGACTCAAACATTTCTATGCAAAAAGGGGTGCCCAATTTTAGCCTGAAGGGCCAAAATTTAGTCAACAAATTAGTGACTTGTAGGGGTAGTATGCCTACTATAATAAATAGACTAGTAGCCTTATCCAACTTAGGGCCAATAGAGTCAATAGATTCCTTAAGATGAGTAACAAGGATTATGCCAAAATAAAACACAAGGAAACACACCACATAAAAATATAAAGACCAAGAAAATACAACACAAAATAAGACCAGGACAAACTCACACATGTGCATAAGCACTTAGGGAACATAAAGAAAATAGGAAACTATGTACAAAAGAAAAGAGAAATTCAATAATAATGCTCTAGATATATCCCATTGACTGGGATATGTAGCTCCTCTCCATCCAACCTTGAGAGTTGGAAATCATTATGTTATTTGCACTGCATGATCACATATGGGCCACTATAAAAAGAATTAAACTTTGTGTCTCCCATGATTGGTCCTATCTTCATCCCATTTCAGGATAATGTCTCCTTCTTTGAAAATCCTTGGCATGGATTTCTTGTCAAAATATTTCTTTATTTTCTCTTGGTGAGTTGTCATGGTTTGCATAGCTTAATCTCTTCTCTCCTCAAGCTCCATTAACTCACATAATTTAACTTTAATTCCCTCATTATCCATTAATTGTAGCTGATAAGTGAGGTCTAAATCTAGTAACTCAAGTGATATAGGAAGCTTAGCCTCCCTTTCATACACAAGTGTGTATGGTGAATTCCTAATTACTCTTTTTAGGGTGATCCTATCAGCCCAAAGGATATCTTCAAATTGGTGTGCCAAGTCCTTTGATTCTCCTCCATAGTTCTCTTTGTGATCTTGATCATTTTTTTTGGACTCAGCTAGTCTATTTCCTTGGTGATAGTAATTGGAGGAGGTGATAAGATATATGCCATGCTTCAAAGCCCATTCATTTGTCCTTATTCCTAAGAAGGCTAATGCATTATCTAAAATTATTATTGAAGGAGCTCTAAATATAGTTACTATAACTTCATATAAGTCTAGGACTAAGTTTTAATTTGCCTCCTTAAGATCTATATCTTCCAGCCATCTTGTAAAATAATTAGTGGCTATCAACACCCACTTGTGACCAACATTAGAAAGAGGATTGATCAGACCTATGAAATCCAAACCCCATTACATAAAGGGTTGCTCAACCTAGATTGGATGAAGAGGTAAGGCATCTACCTTTTTTTTTCATAAAAAAGAGCACACTTTTGGCATTTCCTTACCCAAGCATGGGTGTATTTAAACAAGCTAGGCCAAAAGTATCCAGCTCTCATGACCTTAGCAACTATAGTTCTTAGAGAAAAATGGCCACCAGCTGGCCCATCATGGAACTCATGTAATACTTTGTCAATCTAACCTAAATCAATACACCTCAAAATCACACTAAAAATTCCTTTCTAAAAATCACTCCATCAACAATTATATAAGGAATGGATTGCAACCTAAAATACCTTCTTCTAGCTCTGTTAAGACCTTGTGGACACTCACCAGTTTGAAGGAAATGAATCATATCTTATTCCATATCCTTATGGATGAAGGTAAAAATGCTATAGGATCATCATGAAGTGCCAAAAAAACCTCTCTTTGCTCTTTCAAATATGAATAAGGATGTTCATTTAGTCCTTTTCCTTTTACTAACTTGGTCGTTTTGATCTCCACATCGTATTACATCACTTTAGTGATCCAACCTACCCTTTTATCATTCAAATATCTTCTCAATTGAAATTTGTTTACACTAGCATGAGGTACAAAAATGTGATTCTTTTTTCTAGACAACATATGCCTAAAATTCTTCAAACTCCTCATGACTGAAAGCACTTGTTTCTCAACACATGTGTATCTTGTCTAATAACCTTCCAAAACTTGAATTAAAAAGGCAATAGGTTCCAAATTTTCATCATTAACTTGAGTAAGAATGACAGATATTACCTCTTCATTCCCAAAATTATACAGGTTGAATGCCTTGGAGAAGTTAGGACTTTCAAGAGTAGGGGCTTCGGTAATGGCTTGCTTAATCTATTCAAAACTTTCTTTTTTCCTTCTTATCCAAATGAATGTCTCATCCTTCCTTAGCATAGATGTCAAGGGATTGACAATGTTATAAAAATTAGGAATGAACCTCCTAATGAAATTTATCTTACCAAAGAATATTTGTGAACCCTTCTTATGTTTAGGTAAATATAATGCTAAGATGGCACTTACCCTTTTCGAATCAATGAATAAACCTTTCTTGGAAATAATGTGGCCTAAGATTTTTCCTTCATGAATAATAAACACACACTTATTTGGGTTTAGAGAGATCCCCAACTCTCTACACCTCTCAAAAATCCACCTTAGGTGTTTCAAATGATTGATTGCATCTTTGGAGAAAATTGTCACATCATCAAGACAAACCAATATAATTTCATTGATTAGTCCTTGGAAAGCCATATCCATTACACATTGGAAAGTAGATCTAGCATTCAAAAATACAAATGGCATCTTCCTATATGTATATGTGCAACATTTGGTGGTGAAGGACATTTTTTATTGGTCACTTTCTTTCACCAAAATTTTATTGTATCTGAAATAACCAACTAAGATAGAAAACCTCTCACTACTTGCCACCACTTGTAGACTTCACTCCATAGAAGGGAGTGGGTAATGATCCTTAAAAGACACTCTATTCAAGTCCCTAAAGTCTACACACAACCTGATATCTCCATTTTTATTCCTAACAAGGACTAAATTAGCCAACTAGGAAGAATGCTTGATGGGAAAGATGATTTTGGACTCAATCAGTTTGGTGAGTTCTTCCCTCATGAGAGGCTCAATATTCTACAAAGAATTCTACAATAATAGATTATTTAGGCTCCCTAAGATATTGTGGATAATTTACAAAGTACACCCACCAAGTTGTGTAATATTTTGAATATAATCAAGACATCTATGGGTGAATCCTAGCCTAAATTCTAGAAGTTAATAAAATTTTGGAACTAATTAAATGAACTTGAGAAGAGGCTCAACATTTTGGTTCAATGCAAAAATAACAATGCACATAATAATTTTAACTTAATGACTTCCTAGGAGGCATATTAGGATTTAAATTATGTGATACTAAGGAAAGATGGTGCCTTCCATTGACATACATAGATGAATTTTTTGATAACACAGCTTTCAGGCTAGGAAAAGGATGGCATACATATTTTAAAAGACATGAGGGTCACATGTGTGATAACCTTCATAATTTAGTTGATAAACATTCCCAATTTTGAAGCACTTCTCAAAGTAGTTGTCAATAGTTTCTAAGCAGAAGTTGAGGGTACTGTATATAAAACTAGTGAATAGATCCTATAACTAATCAATTTTTGTTAGGGATAAGGTAAATAAGGTAGAGGCACTTAAAGATAGATTCAAAGCCTCATAAGATGATTATATAATGTTTATGGGTGATTTTAGTTATATATATATATATATATATATATATATATATATATATATAAATATATATATATATATATATATATATATATATATATATATATATATATATATATATATATATATAGACACGCACACGCACACACACACACACACGCATGCGCATGTGCGTGCGCGCATGCACACACACATATTGACTTACTAATGTTCATATAACCATTAATTATAATCCCTCCCCTAAACATTTTTATTCAATATCATCTACTCCACTAGATACATCAGCTTCTAGCTCAAACACATATGTTCTTACCAAAGGAGAAAGGAAAGATTTGAATAAGGTAGTGTCCCCCCTCACTTCTTCCATTATATATGTATATTATTAGATGGTCAATTTTACATCCAATAGTATAACTGGTACCCTACTCTCCCCCTATGAGTCACTATAGAATTATTATAAATAAACTTAGTCATTATATGCCCATGCTTGTATTAAGAAAATAAGGACACAAACCTCTAATTATTTTGTTAATTTAATTTATTCCACCATAATTGGACCCAAACCTATTAAAAGGAAGGTTAATTTTGATAATTTGGTAAATGCCTCCATATTTTTATCCTTGGGTACCACCTAGACCATCCACCCAATTAGACCTATCCATTCCCCAATCTAATCAAGCTCAGTATTCTATAATTACTATCAAAATAACTCTAAGGAATATGAAATATAATTTTAGATACTACATTCCAGAAGAGCATCTCAAAATGGACTAGGGTAACTCAAAAACTTCCTTAATTTACTATCCAAATAAGTGCCTTCATGCTTCCAACAATTTTAATTCCACTTTACACCAATATAGAAACCACTCAGCTAGAGGATCAAGGATAACCCATTATTCCTTCCTAGGTCAAGGAGTATCAGGATATGAAGAAGGATAGGATTGGCTTGGTCCTTAATTAATTTCCCATAATAATCACCAATTTTGACAAGAGGAGAAGTAAAATTCAAAGGGTTATAAAGAGGAAGAGATTATAAAATAAAATAATGGAAGAATTATTGTTGTACCAAATATATAATCTATTCCCCTTAGCCAATAAGTAGAAGAACAATTTGATTGAACCCATTGAGTATACAAAGGACTTTTGTTCTTTTTTTGATAAAATAAGGGAGGTAATGAAATCAATGCATAAAATCCATGAGCAGGTCAAACAAAAACTTCTAAAATAATAGATTATTTAGGCTCCCTGAGAGATTGTGGATAATTTACAAAGTACACCCACCAAGTTGTGTAATATTTTGAATATAATCAAGACATATATGGGTGAATCCTAGCTTAAATTCTAGAAGGTAATAAAATTTTGGAACTAATTAAATGAACTTGAGAAGAGGCTCAACATTTTGGTTCAATGCACAAATAACAATGCACATAATAATTTTAACTTAATGACTTCCTAGGAGGCATTGTAGGATTTAAATTATGTGATACTAAGGAAAGATGTTGCCTTCTATTGACATACTTATATGAATTTTTTGATAACACAACTTTCCATCTAGGAAAAAGATGCCATATAGATTTTAAAAGATATGAGAGTCACATGTGTGATAACCTTCATAAGTTAGTTGATAAACAGGCCCAATTTCGAAGCACTTCTCAAAGTAGTTGTCAATAGTTTCTAAGTATAGGTTGAGGGCACTGTATATAAAACTAGTGAATAGATCCTATAACTAATCAATTTTTGTTAGGGATAAGGTAAATGAGGTAGAGGCACTTAAACATAGAGTCAGAGCCTCATAAGTTGATTATACAAGGTTTATGGGTGATTTTAGTTATATATATATATTAAACATAGAGTCAGAGCCTCATAAGATGATTATACAAGGTTTATGGGTGATTTTAGTATATATATATATATATATATATATATATATATATATATATATATATATATATATATATTACTAAAACCACCCATAAACCTTGTATAATCATCTTATGAGGCTCTGACTTTATGTTTAAGTGCCTCTACCTTATTTACCTTATCCCTAACAAAAATTGATTACACACACACACACACACACACACACACACACACACACACACACACACACACACACACACACACACACACACACACACACACACACACACACACACACACACACACACACACACACACACACACACACACACACACACATTGACTTACCAATGTTCCTATAACCATATATTCTAATCCCTCCCCTAAATTTTTTTATTCAATATCATCTACTCCACTAGATACATCAGCTTCTGGCTCAAACACATATGTTCTTACTGAAGAAGAAAGGAAAGATTTGAATAAGGTAGTGTCCCCCCTCACTTCTTCCATTATAGATTTATATTATTAGATGGTCAATTTTACATCCACTAGTCTAATTTCCACCCCACTCTCCCCCTATGAGTCACTATATAATTATTATAAATAAACTTAGTCATTATATGCCCATGCTTGCATTAATAAAATAGGGGCACAAACCTTTAATTATTTTGTTAATTTAATTTTATTCCACCATAATTTGACATGAACCTCCTAAAATGAAGGTTAATTTTGAGAATTTGGTAAATTCCTCCATATTTTTATCCTTGGGTACC